>WSTH01001869.1:0-10359 GCA_019616345.1 Ceratobasidium sp. 395
GCGAGCCTCCCCGGTCCCTCCAATCATGCTGACCATAGTGTCATCGTCTCGGGCCGAGATGTCGGATTGCATGCTGATGATCGAAACAGGGCGGAAATTGCCGGGTTGAACTCCTCCCTTGTTGTGCCTGCGACGACGGTGGTCATCTCCAAAGACAGAAATTGAGCTGATAGAATTGGATCGGCGGCGCTCATACCTAATTAAGTCGAATTAGCGCCGTTGATAAATATTTTAGCATTTACTCACAGTGACTCCATGTCAATTGAATACCGACGCTCATCACCAGCTCCATCCACTAGAGAGTCATACGACGCAAAAGACATTCGTCGCTGGTCAACCATGGAGGGAGCGTACGAGTCGCGGCGCTCCGACAAGTACGAGTTGCGCCGCTGATCCGACACATACGAGTATTTGCCAGTGTGCTGCTCATAATAGAATTGTGGACCCGTTGAAACCTCGCTATTGGTGGGAGAAGCCATGATCGAAGGAAGGGGCATGCCGTGCTCCACACCAGTCTGGAACATCTTGTCACCGAGGCCAGGTCGGTCGTACCTGTCACTATCGGCGGATTCCTCGGGATAATGACGGCCCCAGGAAAGGCGGCTGGCGTTGACACCGAGGCTTCCGTTCTCCAGAGACTGTCCAAGGTGACGGCCAAAACCACGGTTGTGGAAAGTGACAGGCGGAGCGTTGGTACGGCAGTAGAAGCTCGAACGGTCCGAATCTACCGACATGCGCTTGCTGCGACGGCGGCGAGCGAGACCGTGGTTCGGGTCATCAACCATCGCCGACGCCTCGTCCAACTCGCGCATGAGCGACTCGTAATCGAATGGGTCGTCTTGGGGAATGTTGGGCATCCGGTAAACAGACGGAACGCTGAGTATAGATTGACGGCTCGCACGAGAGGTATTGGTTGGCTGAGACGGGTTGAATCCGAAAGGATCCGAGGTGGCAGGATGGAAAAGGTTCCCGAGCGAGGACGCCGAGTTGCTGCTACCTTGAGGCCCGCCGTGTGTGTTTGAAGAATCAGTGTCCAACTTGAACCGAATGGTAGCGTCACGCCTCTTCACGGTACCCTTGTCACCGCCGGCCTGTGACAAATTCGCGAGAGCGAGGGCAAACGTCGAATCAGCCAAAGCAGTACCAGCCGATTCCTCCTGTGGGGTAGTTTCCCGAGCGGGGCCGAACTGGAAGTCAAGCTTGAGCTGGTCGCTAGACTTCCTAGTGAGTTTTGCTAGCGCCTCTGCACGACTGAACGAGATCTCCGCTTCTGTGGCTACATCGTGAGCTGCCGGTTCCTGCGTGACTACCGAATTATCCCGCTCCGTCGCGCCTGACAACCTATTGAGCGAATCGACGTTGAGCTGGAGCTGCTCATCGATATCCGTTCCAGGGGGGTTGAAAGCCGTAACCAGAACCTCGACAAAGCTATTGCGCGAACCGCCCTTGAGTTGACCGAGCTCCTCAGTAAAATCGAACGACTTGCGGCTCCCTCGCTCCATCTCTTCGTCGGCCTCGGAATATTCCGATCCCAACACGACGTTCAGCTGGGTCTCGGTCGTGTCCTCAATCACAACCCGTGGAATTTCGACACCTTCGGTGGGCTGTGGAAGAGGAACGTTGGGCGGCATGCCAGGAGAAGGAAGCGGCTGCTCGGTTTCGACTCCGCCCAGAAGAAGCACTTGAAGTTCGTCGGACATATCGGAGCCTGGTGTCCCGACATCGTCTCCCTCCAGGATCGAATCCTCGCCAAACGTCGTGTTCATCCCGGTATGATGGCGGCTCTCGATACGAGTACGTCCAGAATCGTCGCTCGACTTGGCAGACACTCCGCCACCGCTGGCCTTGGTAGCACGAGGAAGTTGCAGAGCACGCGGAGTAAACAGGTCATCCGGCTCAGCTAGCAAAAGCTTCTGCGCGGGTTTGGCGAGCGAAGGATGATTGTAATCCAAAAGGCCGGTGAGAATCCGCTGCTCGCCCCGTGGTCTACGGCTCGGACTGTCCTCGACCCAGGTGGGGACGCGACGAGTCTCGGGACTAGCTAGCTTGGTGTCGGGGGTAGCGCTGAGATCCAGTCGACTGATGAGGTCCGAGAGGTCCGAGTTGGCGGCGTTGAGGATGTCAATAGCAGCTATGATATCAAGTTAATAAAAGTAAGAAATATCATAGCATATATGCGTACCTTCGTCGTCGGCGCGCAACATTTGCTCACTCCACGGACGTGACCGGGTCGGACGTTCAGGAGAGGTCGAAGGACGCGGGAGGGGCACGCTCACACAGCGCTTGCTTGAAAGAGTGTACTCGCGCTCTTGGATAAAAGACAGCTGCTGGTCGTTAACCTCGGAGACCGCCGCACGACCCAGAGTCGCATTATGTAAAATCGGAAGCGAAACCTTCCTCCCCGTCGACACCGAAAACGTCGCAGACGAACCAGCGTTTTCCTCCACACGCGCCTCGAACGCTCGAACGCGCTCGCGAACGCATCCCTTACCGATCTTGGTCCCTCGAACCTCGACGTGGGGTGGACTCTCCGGGGCCTTAGGCTGGCTGTCCTCGGTAGTAGGAATATCGAACAGGCCGATCACCGGTTTCCGGGCGCGACGGCCCAGTTCTGCACCCTGTTCCATCTGGCGTGTCCGGCTTTTAAGAGTATCGGCTCCAACTCCAACCCACGCGTTATCACCCAGGTACGTAGCACTCGGACCGTCCGTAGTAGCCGAAGTCTCCTCTTGATGCTCGAAGATAATACTCGGATTGGCGGGAACGTTCGGCGCAGCGGGGACAGAGTCCTGCCTTGACCTCACGGTATGAGCATCCGACGACGTGCGGGACATCCGAGACTGCTGATAACTCCCAGACGAAACAGTAGACGGCGCCGCAAACGAAGAACCGCTCGAGCTCCGACGTCCCGCTCTAGGCCAGTCCTCGTCTCCCTCGCTAATCCGACGCACGCCCAAATCGGCCCGCTCGTCCCGAACATACACATTTTGTCGACCGATGATAGGCTTCCCGATCGGCGCAGTGACAGTAACCGTCGGGTCCCGGTTCAGCTCCCCAGCTTCCCAACTCTCTCCAGATGTATTCGTAGCATCCTCTTCCTCAACGATAACCTTTTTCCTCAGCCGCCTCTTCTTTTTCTCCTTGACCGTCCCGGTCTTCTTTTCCTTCTTCTCCACTTTCTCCGTCTCGTCTTCTTCTCCCTTGACCCATCCTCCGATCCTCGCCAAAGAGGCCATGGACCGAACACTCTTCATCGCGCGAATAGCAAACGAGCCCGTGTTGGACGCGTTGTCGCCGCTCAAGAGACTCCCGATACTGCTCTTCCGCGTGGTACCCGACTCGGCACGAGATTCGACGCTCCCCGTGCTGACTTTTCGGACGGTCGCTGGCTGAAAGCCGAAATCGACTGGGGCTGTTTCGACCGGCGTAGGTCGAGACGGGGCTTCGATCGGCGTCGAGGTAATGGGGGAACGAAGATCCTCAGCTGCGGCGACGTACGCGAGCGGTGGGAGCTCGAGCGAGCTAGCACGCGGAGAAAGGTTCTGCATGTATGCGGCTTCTTCCGACTCTTCGGGGTGTAGACTCGCCATCAGAGCGTTCGGGTCCAGAGAGTTGGAGCGTACGTGCGCAGGACGGTCGAATGTCGACGAAAGAGATGGGCCAGGAGCTAGATTAGATTAGACAGACATACTCAATGATTTATAAATAGAAACATAAAATAAGATATGCTCACATTTCGCTCGCCTCTTCCCAATCGTCCAACGCCACTTGCCAGTTTTCTCCGTACTACTAGCTGCGGCACTCTCGCTATCAGTCGTAACACCAGTCATAGTCCCAGTAGTAGTCGCGCTCATGGGCGAAAGCACCACAGACGTAATAGGCGTCTCCAGCGGGACCTCACGAGGAATATGAGTATTGATCGTAGGCCTCGTCGCCTTGGGTCGTTCAGCCACACTCGTCACCTTCTTCCGTTCCTTCTCCTCAGCCTGCCCCTCCTTCTCCTTCTCCGCCTTGCGCGCAGCCGCGTTCGTCCGATCGCCCAACGCCCATCGAATACTATCCAGCGTGCCTCTACTCTTTTTCTTCTTCACCACCAAGCCAGCAGTACCAGTGCCCGCATTTTCCTCGTTCTCGCCTCGAACCGTTCCGCCCTTGACCGTCCCAGTGATCGTCCCCCGCACGCTCTCCAGGAGCGCCGGTTTCGAGCTCCGACGACCGACCGTGTCTTTCACGACCTCGACTTGTCCGCCGTCAGGGTACGCACGGGACTCAACGAGCACGCGTTTATGTTTGAGCCCAGACTTGACTTTCAACGACGACGAAGCCGAGGACGAATCTTCTTGAGAAGGAAGGGGAAAGGATAGCCCGGTGCTCGGCCCGACGGAATGGAACTGTCGGTTGTGATGCGCCGCGAATTGCCGAGCGACGAGACCGGTCACGTGCATCGAGTCAACGACTGGTGGAAGAGTAGAAGTTTCGAGCGAACCCGTGAAAGAGGTCTCCGATTGAGGTTGGTTTTCTTTCCCACGGACCGAGCGTCGAGGAACCAGTGTGCGCGTTCGGCGTTTCTCGAGGAGCGGGCTACTTTGGGGGCTCTTGCCGGGTGTAGCTGAAACGAGCCGGATGGCGGGGATGGTGTCGCGCTCGGGCGAAGGAGGGATGGGCGGGAGAGCGGACAGCGGTGTGTAGGTGGTAGACGACGAGGAGGAAGTGTTGTGGGTATAGGTCGAAGAGCTAGCAGATTGCGAGGATGTCGGACGAGTCGAACGCGAAGACAGAGATTTGAACATGTTCTATGTCGTTACAGTATATGATGCGTGCGTGTGTTTTCTTTGCTACACAGATGTGAGATGAGTTCGTTCAGTCGTTAATAATATCTAGGGAGGCAGAACAATAGTTAGTCTATGACGATGGCGAGTTGAAAGGAAGCGCTTACTGAAACCAGAAGAGAAAAGATGCGAGCGTCGTTATCCGTTGCCGCGTGAAAGCTCGTACAGTGAAATGCTGATGAGAGCTGGACGTCAGGGATATTCGATGGCAAAAGTTGCTTGGACGTACAAAAGTCAAAAACTCAGATAGCCTGCTGTATCCGCGTAAGTATCGTCAGAAGCTGTAACCAAGCCGAGTAAGTAAGCTAATTCGGTGTTGAATAAAGATGACGTACAAAGCGCCGTTAAAACAAAGCGAAGAACAGACCAGAGTTTGAGATAGGTTGGATAGATGGTTGTGAGAGCAACAGCTCGAGGTGGGTCGATTGTTGCCGAAGTTGTTGTTAGTAGATTCTGCGAAAGAAGAGAACAAGAGTCACGTTGGAGAGACTTGAAAAGCTCGTTAGCGTCAGGTTCGTTCAAGGTCGTCGAAGGTCTTCGAGCCAAAGCAATAATTACCTACGAAAAATAAACGAAGAAAAGATAGAAGAATTGGGATATGAAGAAGTATGGATTGGGCTTAAACAACTTACCTAGTACTTGCTGAACGTCGTCACCACATAGCACACAGGCGCACACGAAGAAGGTTGTGGTCGCTGCTAGGCCGAACAGTCCTAGATCCAAACTAAGCCAAAGCGTAGAGTTGGTGGGCGCGTGTTTGGCGTTATGTTTATGATACGCGGGCGGGTTAAGTCACGTGGAAATACTTCCGTCCCACGGCACTGAAATGAACCCACTCAAAGACCACATGAACTGCATCTTGGTTCTCACTGTGGGCTCGGATTCTGTCAGAGCGTTTTATGCTCTCAGCAGTCCACGCCTTCGATAAAGATAAAATGATCTTGGTAAATCTACGCGAACACAAACGGCAAGTCGTTTGCCGCATGGTCGCCAGGTTCCTGTGGCGTTTCCCTCGTGTTCACCGCATGTCGCAGCAGATCTCGGCCATTTCGTCAGAGTCGATGTCACACCTGGCCGAGCCGCTTGTATTTGTCTCTGTCAGACAAATCTGGAGACATATACCGAATAGAAGCGGCCCTCGCGGGCCACAGACCTCGCTACTGCTTGATGTATTCTAACACGAAGAAATTGGCAGCATATATCCAACTATAAGCAATTGAAAAAATACACAACATATTATACTTGAGTTCAGAAACTACATGAGCTACATTCTAGCTCCCTGACTTGACTCAATGTCTCTGCGCACGCGCCCCAGAAGACGCCCCCTGCGATATACACGCACTTAATATCACCACTAATCGGACCTCAGATCTTTAGTTGAATGTAGTTTCAACCTCAAACCATTTTGATTATACATCGAACGAAAGTCTCAGCCCGTATTTGCCTATATGCTTAGGCGATTACATACGAGTCGCTACGGGAGATATACGACAACTTCACAATTGCAAAAGAACCGTACTGTGAACGAGGGGAGTGAACGTCTACCAAGTTACAAGGGTCAACCAGGCCTCTGGAAATAAGCGCGTGATGAGACAACTTTTGTCTAGCTCATTGCTGGACCTCAAAAAGGGTGTTGTGACTGAAATACAATCGATCGGCCTGCCTCCTCGAGGCACCTGTGGCGCTGAATCCGAAATTACCCCTTAGCAGGCTGCACCGGCGTTTTTGGAGTGTGGTAGCTGTGGCGTCAATGGCGAGAGGTCTTACGCTTACCAGAGATGGCATATGTGCTATTGCGGGTCGCTACTAAGCTATCAAACGTGCATATCTATGGGCCGCCTCTAACCACTCTCGGAGGACCCTAATGGCCGAGATCAAGAAGGCTGGTACAGGCAGGAGCATCTGCTCAACTGAATGGAGAATATCGCGTGGTTGAGTTTCATCGAATGTTGAGTTTAAGCTTATGTTCATCATTCAGCATGAAATGAAAGTGTCTTGCACTTGGATCGATCGTCATGAACATTAGGTAAGGGCGGAATACGGAAAAACGAAAGAACGAAGTACAAGACTAACCCAAATGGAATTTAACTCCCAACGCACAACCGGTGACGAACCACACCACAAAGCCCAACCGAAAAAACTCGGGATAAATCAACCAAGGAGGTCCTAGGACAACAACAAAACTCTATGGAGTACCTGCGATCGAATAGAGAATATCGCGTGGGTGCACCCGCGGCGAGTTTGGTCGAATGTTGAGCTTAAACTTATCTTCATCATTCAACACCGAATAAAAGTGTCTTCGAATTTGGATTGATTGTCATAGACATTAGGTAAAGACAGAATACAGAAAAACGAAAGAACGAAGTATACGACAGACCCAAACGAGCTCTACTCCCAACACACAATCGACGACGAATTACGCTACAAACCAGACCAAAGAAAACTCAGAATAAATCAATCAAAAAGTCCCGGAACGACAACAAATCTCTACGGAGTATCTACACCATCTCTATCTCTAGCCGCATGCAACATCCGCACATTCTGCGTCCCAAGATACGATACAAACGTCCCCTCCGCATCATCCCTAGTGTTCCCAGTTCCAGGCCGCGACCCTACCGGCGTGGGAGCAAACGTCACTCCACGACTCCTCGAGTCAGGCTCAATCTCAGTCTCCCAACCCTGTGGAGGGCTGTCGGTGCCTTTATTGGACTCCCAGCCCTGTTTACGCAATGTGTCCACCGTGCTCTCGAGGTCGAGATCGTCTTCAGGGATTAGATTAATAGTGTTCGAGCGGAACCCGTTTTCGATATCTTCTTCTAAAGGACGGTCCTTGTGATCACGCTCTTCGAGCTCTGTAACCGACCCAGCCATAAGCGTCGCATACATCAACTAGAAAAGATCGGTCCTACTCACCATGCGCTTCATGATCGATTTCGTTATCTGTATGCGTAATAACCTGCGTCGCAACATGCACGTTCACCGACCGGTTATGTTGAGCCCCGTTATACGTCGCCCTTCTCTGCTCCCTCTCCCGCTCGCGAGACCCAGAGTTGGTACCAGAAGTCGTATGATCCGGACCCTCCTACATCGAATCCCAGGATCAGCGAACGACCATAGAGTGAGTGGCGAGGGTGGAGCTCGAAAACGTACATAAACGTTCACCCCCGTGCCGGTGGCGACCTTGACCATCAGCCGCGACATACACATTTCAATTTCAAGCTGATCATGATAGTCAAACTCCGGGCAGGTTTCTCAGATCAAGAAGTAGAGCGTACCTTGACCATATACGCTACAGGATGAAATTGCATGCTACGAAACCATCCCCAATAAGCAAACCATAGCGAAACTACTAGATACGGAGAACCTACTAGACAAAATCGTTCCGGTAACTCATCATCCCGATGATTAGCACGTCCATTGAGAGCGAAACCAGAATGATTCGCTCGTTGAACTTGACTAGTTGGTCGTATTTCTTGAGCTGTAGTTGGAATTGGCATTAGCCTTCGACGAAGCAGGGTGAGCACCAGTTGGACCTACACCCATAGAGACTAGACGTTTCCTGATGATATCGACAAACATCCAATTTAGAATACCATCCGTAACGAGGTAGAGACATTTCTAAGAATGAGGTTAACTGTTAATACGAGATTAACATGCAAAGAACAGGGTATCGTACCTCGATACGATCCCAGACCACGTTAATATTATGGTACCTGGCCGAGATCTGTAACTTCGCCGGTACCCAAATACAATACACTGAAATATTGATAGCGGTAATCCAAGCAGCGATAATAAACTTCAGCCAAAACTGCGCAAAGCAAGTCAGATCGTATCCCCATTCAGTTGGATGAAATGACTTGACTTACACGTTGAGATGGGGTAGGTAGAAGTATACATATGCGGTTGACGATAATCTGCAATAGAAACTGAACTTGCAGGGCCCATGTCCTACATTTCTCCCTGTTAGCTCGATCGACAGCCAACTTGTTCCCACAAGGGCCACTCACGTCAAGATCGAAAAATAAAACCAGAACGAATAGCCGATAATCCCGCACAGGTACAACCAGCAAATGATCGAGAAGATCATGCACCTGTTCAACCGACGTGAGCACGAACGGAAAAAAATCACCAATGACCACTCCAAAAACACGCACACCAGGATCTCTAGCCAGCACATGATAATATATGCGCTCCATCGTCGAGTTCTTTGAGTCTGCTTAATCGCATGCCAACCCACGAAATACCCAAATCCGATCTACAAAACTACATCAAGTCACTCTTCGACCGCATACAATTCAAAGACTTACAGTGAACCCAAACGCCATTGTCGCAAGTCTCATATCGCCATCACGAACCGGCGGCATCTCAACCGGATGCTCAGTCTTAAAAGTCGGCCACATCAGAAAGAGCGACGAAGGGTGAGCGAGCAAGTGAGATGATGGTCCGGGGAAAAAGCCGTACCTGTGCGTCGATCCATCATATATACCTCCCAAGTTGCTCTCGATACGTTTCAAATGCGCTCACATTCGAGGGCGCCACCAACCCGCCGAGGTTAATTTGACGGAAGAGCTTCATGTGATCCGCCTGGGGTGGGTTCGGGACTGTCAAAGTCTAGTTCAGTCGGTGATCAAATTCGTCCCTGCAGGACCGACCGGAAGTTTACAGGAGTTTAGCTATAAACACCGGTATTCGTATTGCTATGGTCTTGCTTGCCTCAATAGTCTAGGCGAAACACTATGGTGTGTTACAGCCTGCAATCGATGTGGAGCTAAATATGACTTTACGTCTGTCGAGTGGTAAAAATAGAGTATACCACCCGGCATTTGTCTTTTGTTTAATCTAGCCATTAACATCCAAACTGCGACCCTCAGAACTGCTTGGAGGCGAGACGACAGTCTCTTCTAGTCAGTCCATACTATATATTTGCTTGATGATTGGCTTCCATGCTCAGCTGAAGTGTTAAAACTATGACATATTCCCTTTTCCTTGCAGCCACAAACTGCGCTTTGGGTGAACCATGTGCCTCTCCATCCCACAGTCAAATACGCGGTTCCGAAAGGCATGTGTCAAGTTGAGTGCAGACCGAAGCAGTGATCGACGTATTTTATTTTTCTTCGACAATTGTTTGAATTAATCGACTCGACATTCCGAACGATTCCGCCAAGCTACCAGACAGTCACCTGCGGCCCGTCATCCCCGCTCACCCCGCACATGCCCGAAAGAACATCAGGCCCCATCTTCAGGTCACTGGCTTGATCGAACTTGACCCCTTCGGATGCACCCGTAGAGCGACTGTATATGAAATAGGACTTTGTCTTGGATAAACTCCAGATTTGGTTAAGCGCTTGTGGGTGACACATGTGCATCGTGTAGTGGCACCTATCTCCCTATTTCGCCGATGTCAACGGTTCTGGTGCGTCGCTTGATCTATGAAGCGAGAGGATTATCCGGTGTATTCCACACATGTGAATGAAAAAGGCAATACAGAAAACAGGTATAAACGCATGAAAGATACAACAAAAATGAGTGT
>WSTH01001870.1:0-10351 GCA_019616345.1 Ceratobasidium sp. 395
CGGAAATCCGGGTCCGGGTAACGACATCGTCGATCCTAGGCAAGCGATCCAACGCCCACGCGTGTACGTGACTCGGATGAACTCCCGTCTAAACTGAGGACGCTCGGCGCTCGTGCTCAACCCCGCCGCTGATCCCAATTTCATTTCGGTGTAACCGAACGTGTATGCGTGGTACCATCCATTTCATTTTCATTTACACTTGATACAGCATATATTCAGCTGGCTTTGACGATTTTCAGCTCTACGTGCGAGCTTTGCCTTTTCCTGCGGCCAGCGCCTTGACGAGGTCTGCAAGACCGTCCTTTCGTTTGTAGCGTGCGTCCTGTGAGCATATCCTTTAGAAATCGCGTGAACTAAGTAAATCCGAGTTGGACACACCTCAATAACATCTGTAAAACAATATGCGGTTATACAGTGTTCGCGTTGATCGACCATAACCACTCACCTACGCCAGCGTCCCCACTAAACTGCGCGCTCCACTGTACAAACGTACTCCCCCGATGGTCTCCAGAAGTAATCGGGAACAACCGAATCTGGCTCAGCACCGACGAGTACCCGAGCGCGGGCTCCGAGTCGATCACAGAGTAGGTAATAAAATGATCAATCGCTGCTCTCATCCAATCAACAACTCCGTCGCTCATATAGTACCACCACTCACAAGAATGCTCCTCAAGCTTCACAGTCTCACACGTCCCATCCTTAAAAGTCCACTTGGCAGCGTCCACTTCCTCCTGGACGTTCACGTCCTCGGCCGAGTTAATGATACTCCAAAACTTGGGGATCGACTTGAGCTTGACTAGATGCCAGACTTCGTCGAGCGGGAACGGGATCACCGCGGACTCGGTGAGCGAGGTAGAGGTTGGGATCTTGGTAGACATGATATGGTGGTGAGAAGTAAAATCCTTGGGGTCACGGTCAATCGCTCCGAATGATCTCAAGATGGGTCAAGTGGATGTCGCGTGTTTGCGTCATTATGATCGCGGTCATGTGATCTCGGGCGCTTTGGAGAATCCGCCGGCCTCGCGCATTCCTGCCTGTGATACCCTGCCACTGCAATTCTATACTGATGATAGAATATAAGCTAGGCTAGATGCGTATAAGGATGCACTTGCTCTTCTCCTTGTAGGAAAAAACTTCCCGACCTCTTTCATTGCGAGTTGGGTTTTTCCAGACATGTTGCGCTCGTGGAAGTCAATCACTGTTGGGCTAATCGTACGTGTAACGTTGAAAGCTGTGGGATATATAACACTAACGTTGTATTGTAGGCGTACTGGGTATGGACGCGTCAACATGCTCTCAAAGCACAGTTACTTCCAAAGGATATCCCAAAGCTGTTTGACGCCGGCGCAGGTTGCACTATGATTGGGAACAAAGAAGCAAACGGCCAGTTCAAGTTTTGTGAGGACGGAACAACAGTTGCGCCAGGTTCGTTTTACCGGTTTTCTTTGTCACTCGGTATGGCGTTGATATAGCACCGCGCCCGACAGGTGTCGCGATTTTCAGCTGCGACCCGGGCCGACTCAAGTGGAACACAATCATGGTACGCATTTAAATCTAGTTGCCGTACGAGCCACATTCTTATTCTTCTCCAAGGGCCCCATGATTGATCCTAATCCGCGAGGCGGCCTCTGGGCCGTGCATTACGACTCCAAGTCTACCCAAACGCCATACGCGCTTGAGCTTTCGGGCTTCCCGGCCAACGCTGATTTTCACCCTCTCGGAATAGAAGTCATCCCGAGCACGGAGGAGCCACGCGTTTTGGTGATCAATCATAGACGTGACCGACCGACAATCGAAATCTTCCGCATATACTATCATGAAGGTTCAGCTCTTATGCTCACCCACGAAAAGACACTCCATCATCCGTCGATTAAAGCTCCAAATGCGATGGTAGCCGTTTCCGAGACGGCGTTCTACCTATCTCAAGACCACACCTTTACCTTCCGTCTCGGTTGGCCTCTAAACATGTTCTTACCGGTACTCGAAACAATGCTCGCTCTCCCACTCGGGCGCGTGAGTCTGGTGCTATTCGACACTGTCCAGGGCGTGGGCCAAGTCCAAACTATCGCGTCTCAAATCCCATTCGCCAACGGTGTCGCGATATCCGAGGATGGTTCCACTCTGGCTGTCGCAGCTACGACTCTAGCCGAGGTCCAATTTTATTCGAGGAACCAGACGAGCATCGACTTTGTGCGTTCTATCAAGGTACCGTTCAGCGCCGACAATATCGCGTTTGCGGGCGATCAGCTGCTCGTTGCTGGACACCCTTACCTACCGGCATTCATGGCGCTTAAAAAGGGAAAGACCGATACTTCGCCTAGCTGGGTTTCGTCTATCAGCCCTGCTGAAACAAATTCGGGCGAATCATGGATTTCTCGTATCGCGCACGGCGCAAAAGTGACGGACATACTCAAGAGCGACGGTTCGTTCTTGACAAGCAGCTCTGGAGCGTTCGCAGATCTGGAAATGCAAACCATGTTCGTAGTTGGGCTGTATGACGGGAACGGCGTAGCCAAGTGTAAGCTTGTATCATAATAAATCAAATAATGACCCGCATTAGGCAATTATAAATCATAATTAAGCTCGCGTGCCGAGCCAAGCGCACGGCCACGTGCACCGGCGTGACATCCGACAAATAGCAACCGGAACCAAGCGCCCTCATATCGCTCTTTCGCCCCTGCAATTTCTTGTTTCTTCCCTCATCTTTCGTCTGTTGCCTTCCCCGCCGCTACGCGCACCCCCCGTTCCTTACACCCGCACATTCTCTAACTTCTCTCTGTACCACCCCCTCACTCTTTTCGAGCGTCGAGCGCCCCTATCTATCTATCTATCTATTAACCCCTTGTTGTTGTAACACCAACTACTCTCACTTGAAGCTATGTTCGGAAAGACTTTCTCCGTTCTTTTCACGGTTGCTGCCGCGGCTCTGTCCGTTTCTGCGCTGAGCATTGATACGCCCCAAAAGCTCACCCAGGTATGCGCCTTCAGCATTTATCTTGGACAATCACGGATACTAAAGCGTTGTCTGCTCCAGTGCAACACTGTCACCCTGAAATGGTATGGTAAAAAGGCACCTTTTGTCCTCGCGGTCCTGCCCAGCTGCGAGTCTGATATCGAGGACCCATTGTGAGTCGAATAAGGCACTCATTTCAAGTCGCAAGTTAAATACCATGATCACGTAGGTTGGAGCTTCCTCCTATGAACGCTACGACGTACGAATGGACCGTGAACATCCCTTCCAAGATGGGTTCTATTGCATTTGCGATCACGGACGCTGCAGGAAATGAGGCCTATACTGATGAAGTGCGCTCTAATTTTTACGTTGCGTTTTTTTTTCAGCGGATTCTGACGAAGTCTTGGCGATTTCATAGGTTGAAATTGGCAAGAACGATGACGTTGCCTGCTTGAACGCTGCTTCGACGAGCGTTTCTTCAAGTGTTTCGAGCACCTCTTCGGGCGCGGCTTCGAAGGTTGCTCCGACTAGCACCGGGTACGTACTTCGTGGCCGTTTCCTTTATCCGTCTGACCGACGTCCCAAATACCTAGATCTGTTACTAGCTCTAGTGCTCCCACCACCTTGGTTGTTACTCAGTCGTACCCAACTGGCACCGCCTCTGTTCCCGTGAACGCCGTTGGCAACAGCGGTGCCAGCTATGGCGGCAGTGGTAGTGGCAGCGGAAACGGCAGTGGCAACAGCGGTACCTCCAGCAGCCAGGCCAGCGGCGCTATGGCAAATGTTGCCTCTGTCTTTGCTAGCATGATCGGGGTTGCCACCGGCCTCCTGGTCGTGTTCTAGTCCTTGGCCTACGCTCTTAACTTGACTTATTCTCGGTTTACCTGGGGTATCCTCTTTCAACTTTTTTTCATCTGGCAACGTTTATTCAGGCGTCGACTGTTGCCGAGCCCACTTTTTCTTTATCATTCTTCTCAACGCCTTTTCGACCAGTTTGATACACGCCTTCTTGAAGGTGATGACCCCAACCGTGTTGTGTGGGTTTGGTCTGTAGGCTTCCTGGAGGATAGTCTGTTTGTGTTTATACCTCTTTTAGGATAACCTTATCGAGGCATTGGTTCTTGGTTGTATGCGGAATTATCGACGTGCAATGAATACATTCACCGTTCCCGATAGTAAAACGCGTGCGGCGACCAGGAGACGTAAAAATACAACATATAACAAAAGATATCTAGTTTCCAGTCTACTCATTCCAGCACAGGAGCTCATACCCATCCTCAATATACCACTCTGACCCATCCCATGTGATCACAGCACGACCCGTCCGTGGAGAGGTGTATCCTGGGACTCGTTGGCCGCGCCACCACACCGCGCAATGGTACAAGACTTCCCTTAACCCTTCAATCATAGTGTGCCCACCGACTACTGGGCGACATCCGGCTGGGACGACCCCTTTCGAGGTCCGGACCCAACGCATGTTCCGCATATCCTTCAGTATTTGCACAGTCCCATGGTTCAGACACTCATCTCCGTTCATAGCGTAAAAAACGGAAACGTTCCACTCCTGCCACATCGTCAATTTTCCTGGAATAATGGATTCCTCTCCGGTTTCGTCGTCCTGATGAACGGTGGAACACATGAACATAGTCTTGTTGCCTATGTCGCGGAAGAGCACGTCGGATGGGCTATACGCCGGGAAGGTATGGTTTAGCGTGCTAGTTTCCAAAACGACCGCACGGTTTCCGTTTTCTGGTATGTTTTGCTGAAGTTCATCCCCGCCTCGGGTTAGATGGCAGATATGGTTCCAGTTGCTTGCGTGTGCAGGGTTGTGACGAGCAGTGCGGCAGGCAATACCATACCAGCAATCCTCCCGGCTACTCGCCTCTTCTGGGAATAATAAGCAAATAAATGAGGGATCGCTCAAAGAAGAGCAAGACGACTTACCAGGAAGAGTCGCCGTTTGTCGTTCCAAGAGCCACCAATCAAACAAGCTCGCTTCTAGTAAGTCCAAAGCACAGTGGATGCAAGTCTTGTCGTCTGGAGTTACGACTCCGGCGTCGCGAGTCAAGTTGGGGCCGTGCCAGGTAGCCCTTGGTAGCCCGGCCGGGCCACGAAATGCGAGAACTTTACGAAAAAGGCCTTGTAAGCTCTCACCCTGCTCAGCAAGATAGTCCCTGAAAATCCTGCGCTCATAAGCGTTTTCACCAAACGCATGCGCGAGTGGGAACGTCCAATTATCAGGAAATTCGACGTCTGTAACGTGGGTTAGTGTCGTGCCTCATAATATGCACTGGGTACAACCTTTCAGTGGGATTAGAAATGTTTCCGGGACCGAGTCCGTTACGCAAGTTTGACCCATTTCATGACAGGTCGTTCTCGTACAGACAACACCTGTGTATAAGGTTAGGAGTATGCTAATGTTGGATAGCCAAGGGAACATACAGCTCGGGCGGTCCTCCCGCGCCGGGAGAAATCGAGCACAGAACCCGCAGGTCGTATGACCAGCCGGAATGGTATTGTGGGCCTGTGGTGGGCAAGGTTGAGAACAGACATATCCCGTCTCGTTGTTTGCGTCGCAAAAAAGACAAGTATAATCCGGCCTGTTTTTAAACTTAGGATAAATAAGTCCCACATAAAAAGAGGCGGCTCCTACCGTCCAACGTTACGCAGTTCCGCTATAGAACGCGAGGTTTGGGAGCCAAGATAGGCTTCTTCCTCGAACTCATCGTTGGTGTCATCGTCATCATCATCATCATCATCATCATCATCAGAGCTCTCGCTTGACTCCGAACGCTGGCTTTGACCCTGGCTCCGAGTAGTCAGTTGACCGGGCCTATACTTCTTGTTCAGCAACGCGAGTTCTTCGGGAGTTCGTTCGTGACACAAGTTCGAATCAGGAACTATCGTTTTATATGCTTCCACAAAGGCGGCAGTGTGGTGGCTGTCGCGTGCACCACGTACGTTTTCTCGACAAAGCGGGCATGTTTGTGACCTATGGAGCAAAAGAAGGCATAAGTAACAGGTACTCAGTCGCGACTGCTACTGACTGATCTAGCCACTCAACGGCACATGAGCCGCACACAAGATGTAGACAATCAAGGAGCGCAACCGGATTAACATAAAGTCCCAGACAAATTCCTTGTGCAACGGTTAAAATAAGACTGCTTGTTGTTTCACGACTCAGTAGTACGTACCACATGTTACCAACGGACGTAACAAACTTTCAGTGTCGGATTTGTGAAAACCGCCTTCAATTGTATGTCTAACGTCCGCCATGTGCGCAAGTTGAAAGGTGGAAGATGTAAACAAGTTTAACCCTCAGGTACCGCACGAACGAGTACCAGTATTTATAGTGTTTGTGGCGCAAGTAAGCGATTGTCGGGTAATGGCATCAGCGCCGGGTTTCCGTGCTGTAAACACGAGGATTCGAAGAGTATTATAGAGTATTGACTCATACGCATAGCCCACGGCGACTTTGGCCGGGATGAAGGCGATCGGGTTGGCTCTGGAGGGCAGGCGCTAAGCCGACTCATAGCTGACACCGCCACCGGGGCTGTATATCTCGCGGACCCCACAACTATATGCATCAACACAGGCTGAAAAAACAACTTGGAAAAATCATTTGTAACAGTAGGAGGATCTATTCAACAGAAGACACGCATATATACACGACCAGTTCACCGGCATTGGTATGGCTAATTCCAGCACAAAAGCTCGTATTGGTCTTCAACGTACCACTCAGATCCTCCCCAGGAGATAACCGCACGCCTCATTTGGGGAGAGGTGTAGCCCGGCAATCGTTGACCACGCCACCAAACCGCACAATGGTACAACTCCTGGCTTGTCCCATTCAGAGCCATACGTCCACCCACAACCGGTCGACATCCTGTTGGGACAATACCCCTGGAAGCACGGACCCAACGCATACTACTAGTGTCTAGTAGTATTTGTACGACTCCGTTTTGCTCGTGCTCCTCGCCGTCTAGCCCAAAGTAAACAGTCACATTGGATGGACTCCACATGGTCGTTCTACCGGGAATTGTCGATACCCCACGATGGTCCCGATGTATCGAGGAACACAAAAACATGGGCTCGTTCCCTTTATCGCGGAAGATTACTTCTAATGGGCTATATGGTGGGAATGTCCGGTCCAAGGAAGCACTTTCAGCAACAAAACGGTTCCCGTTGTCGGAAACATCTTGTTGGCGATCGCTTAGAGATCTGTCGACTCGAGTTGATCGGCAAATGTGATTAAATTCGCGAGCATGAGCTTGGTCACGGCGAGCTGCGCGGCAGGTAATGCCGTATTGGCAGTCTTGCCTATTCAGGTATTCGTCTTGAAGAGTATTAAGTTACAATATCTCATGAATATATAAATAAACTCACCAGTAAGATTGACTGTCGATCGCTTAGATAGCCACCAGTCGAATAAGCTTGCCTCTACCAAGTCAAGAGCACAATATAGACAAGTTTTATCATTGAGGCCCACTTCAGTAGAGCTGTGTGGGGCAAACCCAGGGCCGTGCCATGTAGCTCTCGGTAGTCCAGCGGGTCGATGGAGAGCAATAATTTCGCGGAAGATACTTTGCAGGCTTATACTGTGGGAGTTTAAGTATCTTCTAAGCGTATCTTGCTCGTGCGCGTTTTCTCCAAAGGCATGACTGAGGGGAATGCTCCATCTAGGCGGAAATTGAACATCTGTTGGTAATCGCTAGTGTGAATAACAAGCGCAAAAGATCGACAAAGAATCCCCTCACCTTGCAGATCAAGTAGCTGCAGTTGTTGGGCAGCCGAGCCTCGGCACATCTGTCCCATTTCATGGCAAGTTGTTCGGGTACATACGGTGCCTATACCACTTGTTGAGCGAGGTTACATTGCTCTAATCAGTAAACATACATCTTGAACTGATTTGATCTTCTCGCCATGGCAAGAATCGAGCGCATATCCCGCAGATTGTGTGGCCCACCGGAATAGTTCGTGGAGCATATGGTGCGCGCTGGGGACACACGTATCCTGTTGTATTGTTTGGGTCGCAAGAAGGGCAACGACTTTGAGGCCTAGCACGTAGCCCAGCTTTAACATCTAGTGATGCTAAATCAAATCCACTCACGACGTCATATGCTCGAGGTTGACCATAGACCGTTCTGTAGCTTGGGCGAGAGATGACGGCACATTCACATCGGACGTCTGGACAGGTTCTATGTGGAGGCTACTGCCCCCGAGCTGGATAGAGTCAAACGTATAGGGCCCGAAATCGAACCTGGGAGGTTCGGGCCGCTGGCTTTGAGCGCGCGTGGCAGGACCTTGGTTGCGAGTAGTCAACCCCTGACCTGGTCGGTATTTTTCGCGTAGAGCGCGGCGTTCATCTGCCGTCCTTGCTTGACACAGGTCAGAGTTGGGGGCAATTGTCTGATATACGTCAGCTACTGCGGCCGCATAGTGACTGTCCCGCGTGCCATGGACATTTTCTCGACATTGGGGACAAGTAGACGAACTACGAGGCGTGAGGATACGAAAAATAGTAAGCCTGTGGAATTATCCACTGACCTCGCTAGCCATTCTACAGCGCATGCACCACATGCAAGATGCAAGCAATTGAGAAATTCAACCGGGTCTACGTAAAGCTCCATACATATTCCTGAGGTCACAACTACATAAGACGGCGAGTTCCATCGTTGGCCGACAAGAAACTCACCGCAGGTTACCAAGGGTTGCAAAAGGCTTTCAGCACTCGGGCCACGCGCGTGAGGGTTCACTTCACGACGAAAATCTGCCATAGCAGACGCTATACAGAACAAATTACGAGGGGCAAATCGGCGTTCTGAACAAATAGTTATAGCGAAGCAAGCGCGCCGGACTCGGGCGCACGGTGAGAGGAAGAATCGACTGGATCGCGCCGTAGACACACACAAGATTTTATACAGCCCCGAATAGGAGCTCAGGGGTTGTACGGGAAGAGTCGGGCCGAGACTGTACTCTACAGCACTGACTACACGATCAAACCAATGAAGTCTTTTTGATTGTCAAACCCAGGAGGAAAGTTGCCGCGCAAGCAAGGATATTGCGGTCCACTCGTAGTCGAATGGGCATGAGGTACCCGCACGCTCAAGAGATGCAAAGAAGACATCCCCAGGAGCCCAGAATGTCAACTACAACGTGGTAGGTTGTACCCTCAGCACCAGATATTTGATAGACGATTTGGCCCTGTTTGGCATTGGCGATGATACTGTATAACCTAATTACAAGTTATTACAACAAACCCCTTACTTACACAGATTCAGCATGAAGGACATCCTCCTGGCCAACATCCACCACAGCTAATAACACCCACGCCGAAGGACTTCATGACTAGCCCAGCTATACTCATCACGCCCTCTCCGAGTACAAAACCACTCGCAAGAATCACGATAGCAACATCACTTTTAGGGAGGCCTTCTGACCGAAGCCGCCCAACACGACGCTGATACAACAGTTCGACAATCCCGCCGATGAGCCTTGCAATGGTGAAACTGGGTGTGTTTAAGAATCCTTTAAGCTGTGCGTTAACAGATTAAGCGCATCTAGGAGAATGAGTTCATACCAATAGCGAAAGCAACCCCGCTAGGAATCCACTTGGCCCATCCCTTACCTTGGCCTAGAGCACGCACTTTGATGCTAGCGACAACGGCCGTTATTATTGCAGCATTAATGATAAAAGGCTTCGTGTGGCTAGGCAACGCATTGCCAGACCCGATCAATCGTGCGAACGAGAGCCAGACATAGGCGGTGGGCGCCGGAAATTGAGGTCCAGGAATAGCATATACCCGTGTGTAGAGGTTGTATGCTATCGCGCTAACGAAAATAGATACGAGAGAGCCAACTAGTTGGCCATAGAATTGCGCTCGTGGAGATGCATGGAGCAAATGCCCAGTCTTGAGATCTTGCATCAAATCTCCTGCTCTGTTTTTCGTATCGATATGACGGCTACCTTGTGTTATAAAATTGAGTGACATACTGTTGAGCGCCTGCCTCTGCTACTCCTCCAGCAATAATATTCGCTACCACGTTTCCTGGCTGCAAAAATGCAAAAAGGAGCTGACTGGTAGAAGGTTAGCTGGGGGTATCCGTCTATTGTAAATGCTACCTACCTGATTTTACCTAACGCAGAAACAGGATTGAGATCTGTCTCGCCAAGAGCTCTCGCTCTTGGCTAACCAGTCAGTTCACCTGGGCGCGGGAATGTAGGATGAGTTGTTACCCGAGGTGGCTGAGGACACCCCCAATCAAGAAGCCTAGTATTGTCGCCCAAGGCTTTATGCCTTCGTACCCGAAAACGATCCAAACTAGAATAGTACCGACAAGAACAGATGCAGCCAGGCCTCCCCAAACCCACTTGTCTGGAACGAGTCTCGATTCGGG
>WSTH01001871.1:0-10342 GCA_019616345.1 Ceratobasidium sp. 395
TGGAACGTGCGACTTTATTGACTTTTGGTCGAAATCGGATTATTCAGTGGGGGTGTATGCGAAAAAGGCTCTTTTCAGCAGCATTGGTTTAACACCTGAAGAGGCGTGTCGGAACCCATGCGTCACTCCAGCTTCAGTCAAAATCAAGGCTACAGAACTTGATGGTCTACTTACTGAGTTCCCTCCAACGTACATTGTGGGCGGTGACGCTGAATCACTGGTCGATGAAATCAGAATCCTAGCACGCCGAATGTTCAACGATATGCCGGGAGGAACGGTTGTGTATGACGAGGTTGCCGACGCCATACACGACTTTATTCTGTTTCCAAGCTGGGAGCCGGAACGTAGTAGCACATTTAAGAGGATTATTGAGTGGATTGGTCGACTTTAGCGCTTGATATGTATGTGTACGCGCATTTGACTACATCGTCCAGAAATATTACCTTCTTTTTTCATCATTGAAGACCATGAGCTAAGCAACACAGAAGCCCTCCAGCATAGGCATACCCACCCATCGAAACCAAACGACGATCGTCGCCGACAAATAGAAACATTTGCCCCAGCACCGTCCCGTCATTGAAACTAGATATTTCCGGTAGGTCGTCTAATAATATCACGTTGTTTATCTTATGGGCCTTTGTCGTGTATCGCACTTAGAGCCCTTAGCTTGGAACTGTTGAGTGGGTATATGCGTAGCTCCAGTGTTGTAATCTTACCGATGATTGTGGCAGTAACAACTGGCTTCTTTTCATGGACCGAGAGCTAAAAACATGGCTAAGGTATAGAGCAGATAAAACATAGAGGGGAAAGAACGAAAGTAATTTACGTGATGGAAGTAACAGCCTAGTTCAGCAATCTAGTAAGAGTCCCAAGCGAGTCCGATAAAAGCCACCCGAAACGAGTACAAGAGCTACTTCTCAAACCTGATGATCCGTCAAATTCAATTCGACAAAAACTCCCAGTAATTTTGAGAACACGAAGACAGCAGATCAAGTCCAAAAAGTCCTGCGCCAAGCCAAGCCGTGGAAATAATCCTCTAGCGTCCATATGCGGCACAGTTTCGTTCATAGGTAGCTTATTCGTTATCATTCCTTTCAGTTACACCAGAGCACATTTTGTCGTCCGATGATATAAAACGTATGTGGCTTGTAGGAGCTCTAGGGATCCTGTTCGTGTGATTGGGTTCTGGATGAGTTTCTGCTCAACGTGCTAGCAGATTCGCTAAACTCGTGTATTGCCCCCATAATGAATGATGCATACACTGAGCTATTGGTTCCCTAAAGCCGGCTCGTCTGTTCAAATATGCAGAAGGAGTGATAGAGCCTGGCTTACATTTGGTTCCAAGGTACTATGAGCGAGATCCAGGACGTCCAGCATAAACAAAAAGGGGATGGGCTCGTTGATTGTATTCTTCAAGATAGAGCCTCTCCAGCTAATAGACAGGTCGTCCCTGTCGTAGGAGACGATAGCGTAGTCATCTGCCGCCAGCCGATCTAATGGTAGCGTTGGTGCCGTAACAGATTTCAGCCTGGAGTACCGTGAGTGTCGCCGCGAGCGTCGGCCCAAGCGCAACCATATAGGTTTTTTACGTGCCGAAGAGATGAGCTGGAATAAAACAAAGCTGTGGGTGCTGCCCACTAATTCGTGCCATTCAAGGCAAGTGATGGTCATTTGTGGGGTTTGGGATGCTGGCCAACATTGGCGGAGCCCTGTGGCTGTCACACAGAATGCCATTGCCGCTGGTGCGGGACTATCAATCGCTACTGGGGTGAAGAATTTTGCTGTTGCAGGAAGGTCCGCAATCGTCACCGGGAAACTCGTAGCGATTGCGGGAAGGCCCAGAGTTGCACTACAGAGGCCTGTGCCCGCCAGGGAAAGGTTCGAGGTTTTAGATGCCGCCGGAGAGCTGTCTTGAGATCCTCTGTATGGGCAGCATAGCTCCGGAAGGCTAGCTTGGAGCATGCTAGCGCTTTCGTTTTCATAATCGCTTACAACCGACGAGTTGCGCGCGGAGACACTCTGTTTGCACAACTTAGGACACCGTCAAGCCCCCAACCCCCCTGCAACACACATACCTCAGTAACGCTATGCCTAGAACGAGAAATGTCGCCTTTACTAGCGTATGGGTGCCGGCGAGACTAACACGGTGTTAGCAAAGAGCTCCGGTCAGCGATGATGACCTACTATGCTATTCGATGAACGCAAAGCAGTTATGCGGGCTGGCTCCTTAGTCATGGACTTAGTGTGTACCGGGATGAGTCGCATAGTTGCCTTTATTTCAACAGTATAAGTATGTATGTGTGTGGCGAGCAACGAGGGAACCTTGCGGGGACGAGCATCCAGGACCAACGCGCGCGAGAGGAAAAGCTCATGCAAGTGCTGTTTGCTCGTATTTGGCATGGACGGAGTTGCCTTGATGGGCAAGTGCGCAGTCTTGTCGCAATCCACGACCGTCACTTGCAGCTAATCCATACCAGTGACTCTCGTGTGTCCAGTGGGCGGGAGACCAAGACACAGTATTGTTGTAGTGGGTGGCACTCGTCCTTTGTCCCTGATTGGTCAGCCCCTATGCGCGTGCCGGCCTGACGCCGCACCCCTATTCGTCTGGCACTTATAGACTGCGACTTTGCTTCTGTACGAGCTCAGCTGTTCATTCCCCACATTAACTGAGCCACCTCTTCGCTACGCAACCTCGTTTATTAGCTCGGCCCATTTGACGTGGTTCATCACAAGTATGTCCTACCTTCTCGTTCTTGTTACTCGCGTCGCAAATCATTCAAAGAACTAAACTCCTTGACTACTCTCACATCTCAACCAAACAGAGCGCGCAATCTGGACCCGTATACGTCCCATTTGTAGCATATTGCGATCTCAGAACGACACCAAGCCTCCAATTCGCGCCAGCCTCGCAGTTAAGGATATGGATCCCAGCGCTCCGAGCATCCCGTCCTCCACCGAGGCTGCCTGCTACTATTACGGCCTCCCCTCCAAGCCAGCCCTTGTTGCGCGTTCCAGCGTTGAGCTCTGGGAGGAGCCCAGGGGTCCCGAGGCCTACCTCGTCGCGAAGGAGCTCAAGCCCGTCGGTTCCCACGACCTGGACCGCGTCTGGGAGTCCGTCGTCGCTTCTGCCATGGTGGCGTATCTGGATAGCCAGCAGGTGGCCTGGACGAGCTTGGACCCGGTGCGTATCGGGTACGCTCACAGCGAGTGTTTCCCTGTCATTATCTGGGTTGGAGTCGTCCCTGGCTCTCTCCCAGGTGAGAAGGGCGTCGAGGTCGCTCTCGGATGCCGCGCCATATTGATGGACAACGGCGTCTCCGACGTCCACGTTGAGCTCCGTTCGTCGCAGACGGCCCTCCAGGTGAAGCTGTACAAGCCCGCCTGGACCAGCAACCCCACTGCCCAGGCTATCGAGCCCTTCGCTGCCACTCTCGGCCTGCCCATTTGTGGCGCCGAAACCCCTAACTTCGAGGGTACCGGCGGCTTCTTCTTTACTGACCCCGAGCGCCCTGGCAAGCTCTTCCTCGTCACCGCCCGTCATGTCTTTTTCCATCCCGACCTCGACACCAACGAAGACTACTCCCCGCGCCTCACCAGTGAGGCGACCAAGAAGATCTTCCTATTCGGCGACGCTGCCCTTGAGGGGCAAATCGAGGCCATTAGGTCGGAGATTCGCGGCAAGGGAGTCCTTCTTACACATCTCACGGCGAGGAAACAAGCCGCTGAGAGCCTGAAAAAAGAGAAAGCTGAGGCGGAGAGGGCGAATATTAAGCAGCAGCAGGAGGACGCAAGGAAGGCGATCATAGCTCTCAACAAGCTTCTCGACGACATCACTCGCGACTGGGCCTCTCCGGCCGATCGCACCATTGGTCACATCGTTTTCTCTCCCCGTCTCGATTTCGGCGTTGGACCGGATCGGTACACCGAGGATTGGGCTGTGGTGGAGATCGACCGCTCTCGCATCGACAACACCAACTTCATCAGCAACTGCATCGACCTCGGCACCTCCATCGCCGTGGAGGAGTTCACCTCGTGGATGTGCCCGCACCCGGCCAACCCGCCCTCATTCAGGTATCCCGGTAACCGGCTCTTGAAGTTCTCTGATACCATCCCGGACGGCTACTGGATGGGTGAGCCCGACAAGAAGACGCTCAACCACGACCCCGTCATTATGGTCATCAAACGTGGTGGCACCTCTGGCTTAACGGTTGGACGCCTGAACTCTATCCGTTCCGTCGTTCGCTACTACTTCAAAGGTCAGCCGAGTCAGTCGACGAGGGAGGTCGCTGTCTACCCCCGCGGCTCTTGGTCCGGCCCCTTCTCTGAACCCGGCGATTCAGGTTCGGTCGTTATCGACGGTAATGGCAGAGTTACAGGCATCCTCACCGGTGGTGCCGGGGCCACCGAGTTGTTGGACTGCACCTACATTACATCTATCAACTTCCTCGTCAAGCGTCTCCAGGAGCGCGGCTACAAGCCTAACATCTTCCCCACCGCCGACAACCTCTAAGCGCTGAAAACCTCCCTCGGTCTCCTCACCCATCCAGTCCAGGTTCTCGCTGAATGTTGTATCATACTTCTTGTCTGTATCGCGTCCCCACTCCTGTTGAGCCGTGGAGCACATGACCCGGCTATATGCGCAGCTCCCTTGCGCCTGGCGCAACCTTTGTTTATTCTTTGTTTATTTTTCATCGCTCTCACCCCTACCTCCTTAGTGTATAGTTGTACGACTCTCAATGTTTGTCCTCGGCCTGCTTCTACGCTCGCTGAGGTATATTATTCTGGTTATGTTCGTAAGCTGTCTCTGGTTGTCATGTAGCTCGTCTGTTTGTTTGTTCCTTAGGTAGCTATATGTCAACCCGAGCCTTCTTCTACGCTCGCTGAGTTCGTCTGTCTGTTTGTCCTATAGCTCGTCGCGCCACGCACATTAGCTCCCTCGCTATCAAGGCTTCTTCAGGTATTTCCATACCCGGCGCTTCACGACGCGTGATCAGGACATACATATAACATCCTACTTCGAGACAAGATGTATGTTTATTCATCAGCATATATCAAGGCAGAATTTCCATAATATGAGATAAAGAGTCATGGCTAAGGCCTTAGGTCCATAGTCCATCCGCAGTTCAAAGGGAGGCGCTCTCTAACAACTACTCTAGCCAGACAAATAAGTGGAATGTGGAAGACGGAGAAGAGGAGAGGAGCAGTGGAAGATGCCCAGGTTAGGGGCGAATAGATAAGCAATAAAACAGATCATATAGAAAAGTAAAGTTATGTAGCGTCCCCATATGTGCATTTAGCGGAATCAAAGTCGCAAAAACTTCTACTCTCTCTCGCGTTTCTCGTCGCCTATAAATACTAAACACCAAATTCGGTCAGCTGCTCTGAATCACGCCTACTTGGCCAGCTGCCATAGTAAGAGCTTGGCGGGTACTGCGTAAGCACCCTTCGTATCCACTAGTTTGCTCATGTGTCTAAGACTCCTCTCCAATCGACCATCACCCAGTCTTGTTGAGATATGATATTGTGGCCATCGATAGACGCTCTAAATCTTGAAAGATGCTTAGTGAAATGCATGGACGATAAACTTCTTCATCACCTGCTTTTCGATCCGGGACCACCAGCCTCGGAGCAGAACTGATAGACTGCCCTCTTAACGAAAAAAGCAAACAACCTGCTATCGTTCTTCCAGAGTTAGGTATTAATAAGATTCAGCAGAAAACTAGGTGGAAAGCTAGGCTCACACCACTCGAAGACGAACTCTTGTGAGCAAGATCAAAAACATCAAGGATGTGTGAAAACGGGATCAACCTGTCAACCGTCTCCGTTAGTCTGAACCCCGCAATTTCGCCACCTAAAAGGCTGTTCTTGTCGGAGGAAAGAATGGCAATGTCGTCTTCCAAGGACTCGCCAACCAGCAATCTCGATTGTCCCTTATTGGACCTTGACCTGGAGCCTGTCGAGCGCCGTTCTAAGCGCATCCAGATATCTCTCGCCCGTAGCTCTGGAGGGAAGGTTAACTGAAGTAGCATGAAATAACCGGTACCAGCGTTCTCAGACTCATACCACTCAATGTGGGGAACAGCCATTTCCCGAAGTCTGGATGTTCGCCAGCATTGGCGAACATCTGTAATAGGAATCTCCCAGCTCAGAGTAATATTAGATCGACGTTTGGCTTTTCCAAGTGTGGGGACGCTCAAAATGGCCTCGGGGAGTGTCCCAGTGGCTAGATGGGCATTTTTAGCCCTTGGAAATACGCTTGATTTGGTCGAAGGTACGTTAGCTGTAACGTAGGTTGTTGTTGTTGATATGGGGCTTTGGGGTGCCGTTAGAGAGTTATCTGAGTAGCGGGCCTCCGAAAATGTGGCCTGCATTAAGCTGAGGCTATCGCCGCGAGAGCAGGATTTGACTGGGGAGCGTGGCTCCAAGCCTGAACCACAGACAAGCTATATGCGTCAAGTTAGAATATAACTACGATAGATTAACCGCTACGTGGCACATTACCTCCATTATATTGCGAGACTGACGAACAACATCAAAACTAGGGAAATCTCCAGATCGTAGCTTAGTGGCGTTGGGCTTGAGAGGTTTGTCAGTTCTAGAGCTTGGCTCTCGCCAACCCAAGCGGCTTGAAATAAAGTCGCGAATTCTGCTGCGACGGCCGATCAGACCTTCTAAATCGCTAGGAGATAGTGACTTCTCCTGTTTGGGTGATAAGACTGGAATCTAACCACTGTCTCAATAGTCTAGACTGACCCTTGCATCGTTTTGAGCGGACCATGGTGCGCTGTTACTAGTGAAAGTGTGATACTATTGTAGCAGCAATAAGTCAAAGAGCTATTCACGTTGATGATTGAGACGTACCATGCTTTTCAGCAACGGAGACGTAGTCTTTTCAACGGCTGGAAGGAGACCTGCAGCTTTCGACCCAGCGCTAATGCTGAATCTCTTTTTGCGGAAGTTGTTCATTGGGACGAGGAGCGACTTGGTTTGTTGGACAACACAAGGTCATTTACGAGGGATTATAAGTAAATCCGCCTCGTTGTAAAGCCCCAAACGCGATTACAAGCTGCGACCAGTCCATCTCGTGGGTATCGCGTAGCGCCAATCTTTGTTCCTTTTGGAGGCATATACTGGTTCTTGAATTTGGCGAAGGGAATAAGCAACATTAGAGAAACCAAAGGAGTGTACGGGAGGCAAGCGTCAAGGCCTTGATCAAGGCAGTGGTGAACACGAGAGTGGCAGTGGTTAAATTTGCAACGCGGTTCCCAAGCACACTGAGTAAGCGCCGCCAAACGTTCCCTGTAACCTCACTCCACCCCACTGGCGCCCGCCAAAACCAAGTTCCCCATCATTCAAGCTTCCTTGCCCATCAGTCCTATGGACCCAGACGTAACAAAAACGGCCTCACCAGTTACATTATGCACACACCAGCCTGATGTGTCGCCCTTCGTCTCAACTCTTGATGCAGTCCTGCAACATCACGATAATGTTGTATACTACCGTTAGGTTTTGAAACTGGAGTAGCCTATTTGGTAGCGGAGAGCGGCTTATTTGTTTGGTGAACGAAAAGCGAAGAGGAGAGGGCGAGGGAGTACAAGCAGACATCAATAGAGGCCGCCTACGGTGACGGTGTTGATAGCAAGCATGACGCATATAGGCCACCAAGATCACGCTCAAATAGGCCCAATGAATATTAAGTAGGCGACCGTAACATGTTCATCTTGTTAGCGTTGAGCTTGCTGCCTAACTTAACGTAAGTTGGCTAGCTAAGTTTCTTATGTTCGGATTTTTATTTATATAACAAATCACTATGCCTAATACATGAACGCAGTCGACCCATATACCCCGCCAGTAGCCTCTCCAAGTTCACCATCTTCTGCCCTTTCTTGAACCAATTTTACGCTCGGTATTTGCGGAAGCGCTACGGCTCCCGATCCACCACGGTGCCGTATGGGCCAGTATGTTCGCAAAACTGATATATTTCGTCCATGACGAACGAAGCAAATAGTCGGCTATCATTCGTCTGCGTCTGATTTAGTGATAAGAATATGCGATAAGAGGTCACAAAGGCCGAACCTACATCTGACGGTGAGTTCTTGTGAGCAACATCGAGCACGTCCAGTACGGATGAAAATGGAATCGGCTCCTCGATTGTCTTCAAACACGAACTCTCATTCTTGATACCCAAAAGGCCGTATTTATTGGAGGACACAACTGCCATGTCTGAGTACCGATCAATCAGGGATTTTGGTCGTCCCGCGGCAGGCTTCAGGATAGAGTGCGCCGTGCATCGTTCTAAGCGCACCCATATATCCTTTTCGCGAGATTTGGAGGGGAAAACTAGCTGGAACAGCATGAAGTGATCGGTCCCAGCCTCAGACCCGTACCATTCCATACGAGCAACGGTCATTTCACGGATCCTAAATGCCTCCCAACATTGACGAAGGCTTGCGACCGGTAGCTCCCAGCCTCGAGGCCCGCCAACCTCTCGTCGCTTGACTGACTTTAGCCTAGGGACGCTAACTGTGGCAAGGACAGCTGACGTTTTTATATCAATACTTGCGGTCGTTCCCGCAAGACTGAGGCTGACTGAAAGTAAGCTCGAAGATGTGACAGGAGGCCCTTCCGCTGTTGCGTAGGGACTTGTTGTCAACACCGATATCCGAGACGCTGCCTTAGAAAGACTCGCGGCCCCTACAGGACTGGATGTTCCTCCCTGGCGCTCCCTAGAGCAGTGTGCTTCCGAGAGACTTGCTTGTATCATACTAAGGCTGTCGTCTCGTGTAAAGCTTGCAGCTGGTGAAGAGTCGCTCTGGACAGGCTATATGCGCGATTTAGAACGCGGAGCCCGCAACTGATTTCGGGCACGTGTACTTACCTCCGTGGTATTTTGAAGAGGCCAAGGGGCCTGGCTGCTATCGGTGAGATTTGTGGTCGAAAGGTCCTCCGGTTGTCGGCCGACCGAGTCGACTAGGGCAAGAGATAGGGGGCGAATTGGTCAGACAGCCACAGGGCCTTCCCGATTGAAGACGCCGTACCAGCTCGCGCGCTTTCGTTGACCATAGCGAGTGGGAAGCGAGTCAAAATCCCTACTACGCGGGCTACTGAAATACCCTAAATTGTCGGTGACGAGCTGCTGATGCCAGCTGGTAAGCAGATTGTGGGGCTTTGCACTGGTTATCTACACTCACCCTGGTGACATCTTGGGCGCCAGGTTGTGAAAGGTTGGGACTCCCAGTAGAGCGACGATACTATTGTGTGAATCTTAGATTGCGGCATATGTCAAGGCTGAAGGCTGCGACTCACTATCCTTGTCCCACCAGCCGCAAGAACATTGCTCGCGTACTCCAACCCAGCGCTGATGCTGAACTTCTTCTTGCGCGAGTAGTTCGAGTTCGTCAGGGCAAGCGGCATGATTTAACCTGTTAAATTATGAGTGTGTTTGTGGCGGATCATAAGTAAAAAGTGTACCTTGAGAGGGATTTGGATTCAATAGCGGTCACCGTGCACGGTGAGCAGTGGCTTAATGAACGACACGCCTCATGATCCATTATACGTAGGGTCCGCCGATCTTTGCAATTGTGACCTGCAATGCTTGGAGCCCTGCCTCCAGGTGTGGACGCTGTTCGCAACGGGATTAGTGTAGGGCGGTGAAAACAACCAGATTAAATTCAAAAATTGTTGGGCCTTGGAGGCACCACCTAGGCGCCCGGCGTTAGTTGCAGACATATGGTGCTTGGGCTCATAGCGTACACCCCCATCATAAAATCCCCATGGATCCAAATGCAGCAATAACTGTTTCGTTGGGGACGCTTGGCACAGGTAAGCATTAGTGGCGCAACTCATCCACTTTAACTCACGTTCGTGTAGCATTTGCTGGCGCACTTGGCGGCGCAACTTATGCTCTAGTTAAATCCCAACCACCTTCGCTCATGGGGTTCGCAGCGGGGATAAATAGTGGGATTGCAGGGCTCACATTCTTCGGTATAGTCCCTCCTGTTCTCCTCTCGTAAAAGACCTAACCATTCGAATGGGTGAAAGCGCTTAGAGAGTACGTTATAAGCCCTGCACTCGTTCTCTCACTCGACACACCTGAATACGCCCGACGGAGAACTAGCCTTGGCATCTCATCGCCTTTTCCTTCTTCTGGCTCTACGGCTGGAACGCCCTCGGACGAGCTTCGCGCAATCCGCCAAACTAAACTACCGGACACCGCGATATCAGGAGCCGTGACGGGGGCTGGTTTGAACTACTGGAGACGTAAGTGGGCCGAATTTACATTAGATAAAACTGACTGGCCTGTAGGAGGTGCGCGGGGAATTATTCCTGGAGCAACAACCGC
>WSTH01001873.1:0-10312 GCA_019616345.1 Ceratobasidium sp. 395
GATCTAGATGCATACTAGAATGTAGGAGTAGCTCGGCGTATTGGCAGTATTATCCGACAGACCGCGGGTGCTCTTGAGTGCTGTGTGTATGCTGAGCCTTCTGCGGGAGAACAGGTCTCGGAGCTGAGTTGCCGCGACGGCTCGCATACATCTAAGATACCCAGATCCCAGATCGCTGGATCAAGGTAATCGTCCATACGGATATCTAGTGCCTTTTCCGCACTCTCCGCGCAGGTTCTTGGCGCGCAACGTCACGCCTGATTGACGTACTCTCAAACAACTACATACCGGGCTCACTAACTGCGGTCCTCCGACTCCAGCGCTTTTTTGTCAGCGTCCACTGCTCTACACGGTCTTTCTAGAAGCCTGTAGGTCAGCTACAGTGTCGTGTGCACGTTGGCGCGCATACACGTCTGTGTCGGCGCTCGCCCAGCCACCCAGTAACGCATGCACCGACGCCGTATAAAACGTCCAGCCCCAGCCTCCGAGTTCACCATCGCTTCAGTTTCCTCTCGCTCTTCTTCAGCTAGCCCTAGCTCATACTTTCTCCTTCACACCTTCCGATACCAATGGCTGTTGAAACCTTGAACGTCGAATGTGAGTCTCGCCCGTCGAGGTTTCATTACTCGTTACCCGTCTAGTATTGACCAAATATGTCTATGGCTTGCTACTAGTCGCCGAGAGCTGGTTGACCCAGAACGCAAACCTCGAAGAGGGTACTATCCTTGTCCTCAAGCACCAAGGTCCCTCCATGCTCGGGGTCGGGGACGACAAATGCATCCAGTGGGCCTATGGACTCGTCACTGTGAGTAGAAACCGATATACCGCCAAACCAACGCTGTGAGCTGAATGACGGGCTCGTTCAGCTCAAAGCTTGCTTCAACACGGCCTTACTCACGGTCACTGCGCTCTTGGGAGTCACGATTCCTTTCCTCGGCTTCATCCAGCTCGCCAGCTTGAGCGGAGACCTGAAGAAGGGCGTAGAGGCGTCGATAGACGTGTTTGTCGCGAAGGGTACGGCGAGGTTGTACCTACAGGACGGCAACGAGGTGTGGCTGGAGCTGTCGCTCACGTCGAAGTTCTTCTCCCCTATCGACGGGAAGTGGAAGCTCATCACTCTCTGTGAGTCACACTCGTGCACCCGGATACCAGCAAAGCTTGCTTACGCTTTCTTGACTCCAGAAGAGTATGTTTGCCGAACGCGCAGGTCTGGTAGTCGTCGTCTGCGTTTGAGGTTGAGTCTGAACTGTATGCGTAGAGTGGCTGCGTGCGTTGTGTATATAGAGTCGCAGCTATCTTCGTATATGAATCATGTGTTTGCCCAGTAGATGTTTCGCCCAGCGCTCGTCACAGTTCTTCCAAGCTACAAAAATTTCACGGTTTTCAAGTCATAGCCAGCCATATACCTAAAATCCTCACTTAGACTTAGTGTGAATCTTATACTCGTCAATTTTCGATAGTCACGTAACCGCTTCCTAATTCACAAGCCACTGGCAGTCTTTTATCATCAATCTATGTTGTTATGTGCGCGTGCAGTTCGCCTTTTTCATCTCTCGAAGTCAAACGTTAACGACGATAGTGGAACAGGGGCACGTCTTGTATTATGGTGGAGAGATTCGGCGGTTCCTTTTGGGCCGCGTATCGCGGAATACGAGTACAATCCACATCCTGGGCTACATCTTAATGTTGAATTCCCCTACTATTTCTAGAACCCGAGTAACCTACTCTGATTGACTCGGTCAATCCGAACTTTTGGGGATAGCTGGAGAAATGACGGGCTTATCCCTCACGAGTCACAAATGCCCTGACCAGGTGGTCAGTGTTCGAGAAGTGCGACCATATGGTTGGCATTCAAATTCTCTCGTATCTCCGACCCGGTTATCATCTCCCGCTTCGGTCCATCAGTTGCTATCAGCCTCTCGAGACTGAGCGCATGTACACCAGCGCTTGTACCGCGTCTCCTGGCGCATGTGCGAACATAAAAAAGCACCACAGCCTGGTTAAGCGGTATTGAGATTCACCTGCCTTTTTGTTCACGGTGAGCTCTCGGTGTCTATTTCGCTATACTTTGTGCGCTAAAAAGTACACGTATAGTTTCTGATACTAGCTATGTCTACACCATCACAGTACGATGTCTTTCAACAAGTGTTCGGGCTTTCCCTGGCCTCAAATCTCATTCGAGAGTGCACGGGTACAGCCACAGACCTGCAGAACCGGTTCAAACAAGCCCTTCCGGCGGCCTTAGAGGCTGTGGGAGTGGGCTGGAAGGTTGTTTGGGGTCCCGTTGTTTGGAAGGCCACCGCCGACACAGATCCAAGTACTACTCAAGATAACGCGTGGTTCGTGGCCAAAAACGATCAGGTTGATTTTGGCGATGGCGTGTTGCGCTCCGCGTACATAGTGGCCATTGCAGGGACAAGCAGCAACTATTCTTGGATAATTCAAGACCTCAAAATCTACCGGGTAGTCGATCTAGACTCGTGGGCCGGTTCTGGGCCGGAATCTCTCAAACAGGAGCCTCCTTCCATCCCAAATAACGCATCCGTCCCGCTTAATATAGCATTTATCTCGGAGGGTTTTGCTGGAGCAGTATTCCGCCTCATCAACACCAGCCCCCTTCCGGGCTTCCCGGGCTACGGTCAAACGCTCCCAGAGTTTTTGCTAAACCTCCGCATGACACCTACGTCTCAGCCCGCCCCAAAGCTGGTATTTACTGGGCATAGTCTTGGCGGCGCCCTCTCTCCTGCACTTGCCTATACACTCTACAAAGCGAATGCTCTCGGCTCATTTACACTAGGGGACGTATGCGTATATCCCACAGCAGCTCCAACAGTTGGAAACGCTTGGTTTGCCAAGAAGTTTAAGGACTACTTTCCTTCGCCATCCGGTACTCTCCAGGGTTATCGATGCTGGAATTGTAACATCGTATGTCGTCTTGACATTGTTCCTTGCGGGTTCTGCGTAGATGCGAGCTATCATCCTCTCAATCTCGACAAAGCTCTCACAATGTACGGTAACACTTGCCCTGGAGCGGTATCGGTAGCAGTTCTGGGGTTGAAACTACTAGCCAAGAGGCTCTTCTACCCCATAACCGCGAGCTTCTTCGACTCGAAATTCCCTAAGCCACCTAATCCCATCGAAGATTTTAACGATTGGATGAACGAGGCGCACCAGCAACATACTGCTCCCTATGCCTGGGAGATCCTCAACAGAGATGTCCCACCTGGCCTCTGTCACACTTCCAAGGAGAACGAGTGGGGATCTTACCCAGTCCTAGGTACCATTGCGGACGTAGCAGACAAGATCCCTGCTGACGATAACATCAAAGCCGAGGATGTGGCTGATAGATTGTTAGACAGGCAAGCGAGTGTGGTTGTAGCATGATGAGAATGTATCGTTCAAAGTTGTATAATGTAGTTTGTCTAGGAAATAGCGAAATATATGCGCGTGTTTCACCCGCCTACGGCAAACTCTCGCTATTTTTTGTCGTAGGACGTGGCAGATGCGATCCTCATAAGGCAATTACATGGCGTGGAGAAAACTGATGTAAAAGCGGCCGAAAGAATTGATGCATTTTACAAAAGGTTAAGTTACGAGCTATTTTTACTTGTTCGAAGCATTTTTGTTGTCCCGTACTTCCAGATGACAGAGATTCGAAACACACAAACCACATGCAGCTTGACATACTGCATATATCAAACAACACTATCGAGCGAGCAGAAAGCAGAAAAGTCGACATCAGCAGCGATATTGAAGTGGGTTGCGCATGGTTGATATTAACCCGTGTATCTATCACACAAAGCAGAGCATGAAATATATTCTATTTTGCATCTCCTTTAGATCCGTTGATGAAGAACTACATAACTCTACCGTTGCGAGGCATGATATTTTGTGAGCAGACAAACATGTTCAAACCAATAAATGATGCGATTTCGGTTTGATACGCACATGAACCTAAAGCTGAGCTACATACTTCTAGAACGGTCGTGTAGAGCATTCGACGCTGACAAAAAAGCGCTCGAGTCGGAGGACCGCAGCTAGTGAACCCGGCGTGTATTTGTTTGAGAGCACGTCAACCAGGCGTGACGTTGCGCGCCAACGGCCCGCGCGGAAAGCTCGAAAAGGGCACTGTATCTCCGCGTAGACGAGTGTCGTGATACAACGACCTGGGATCTGGGTGCTTTGACATGCGAGCCGTTGCGGCAACTCAACTCCGAGACCTGCTCTCCCGCAGAAGGCTCAGCGTACATACGACACTCGAGGGCGCACGCGGTCTGCCGGGCGTCACCGTCGATGCGCTGAGCTACTCTTAGCTTCTATATATGGCCTTATATGCATGCTGTATGTCGTTTTAGGGAGTGAAACGGATAGGCCTTATCCGGATGGTACCCGGATAGGCAACCGTGGATGACATACGGATTCATCCGTGGCATCTGCGGATGAATTTGAAATCAGTGGCGCGGATGACCCTGCCGCGCGTTGGAGCAGGCGGGGTTTGTGATGTGGAGTCGTGTAATGTTTGGATAAGGTGCAAATACACGCGGTAGGTCACCAATTGCACCGAAAAAAATACAAAAATGCGCTTTGACTCACCCTTCGGCTGAAATTGGACTTGGATACTCGAAGCTCCGGATTTATTCGAAGTGTGAATGAGTTTTGAATACGATACATACCAGTGTCCCAATGAGTGGGGAGCACGAATAAACCAAGAGTCGTGGACTTTGAATATCCTCAGCATCTGACGACTGCAACCCCTCCGTTAAGCGTGGTGTCGATGGCTATGGTTCCTTCGCAAAAGTTTTGGTTTTTACATCATTGACTCACACCTCTGAAACTAATCGTAACTATCTTACTTACCAGGTAAATGCGTAGGTGGCTGGCCCTGCTCGGCGCGCGGGTGACTCGACAGTATCCTAACCGAACTTGAGGGGTTAATAGAAAATACTTTAAACCTTAGGGGTGGTGCTAAGGCCCTAACTCGGTGATTAGCTATTCGCTGGAACACCTCCACCCGGCATTGAAAAGTCATTTGTATCTTGAGACTCAGATCCAGCCATTTACTAGCAGCAAGGTGCGTATGTCTCGGCAGTATGAGCTTAGCTCCGAGCAACGAGACCTAGATAACAAGTTTTGCTAAGTACGAGGATTTCTCGAGTACTAGAACTCCTGGCTGGTTCACATCCTCGCTTTACGCTTGGGCCTCCTGCATCGCTAGGTAAGCCAAAGCCCTCGCATACGCTCTGCTGCTTCCTCTGACTGTCCAGTAGAGTCAGAGAGTATCCTTGGTTGACGTTGAACGAGCCTCTTCGTGCGAACGGATGATTGATCATCTCAGCTTCAGATGTTGACCCGATCCTTCCAGGCCCAAATGGTTGTGACCGCGTAGTATGAAGTACGACTGCTCTCCAGCCTCGACTGTGTCGCTCAGAAACTAAGGAAATATATGCAGATTTCGTAGTATAATATGTGAATGTAGTTGTTACCAGATTTAGTGACAGCGCGGATATGGTGGCTGTGTTATCCGCGCGGCATCCGGATGCGCTTATTATCTGCGGATTCATCCACGCGGCTATCCGGATCATCCGTTTCAATCCCTATGTCGTTTGGTCTTTATGTCACGTGGTCATGTTGAAATCCAAGGCTCTTCACTGCTTACGTTATCGGTGCAAAATCCTGCATTACAAACATCTCCTTGCTTGTAGCCTGCAGATGCTTGAAATTTGATCTATATGCATACTAGGAGATAAGAGTAGCTCAGCGCATCGACGGTGACGCCCGGCAGACCGCGTGCGCCCTCGAGTGTCGTATGTACGCTGAGCCTTCTGCGGGAGAGCAGGTCTCGGAGTTGAGTTGCCGCAACGGCTCGCATGTCAAAGCACCCAGATCCCAGGTCGTTGTATCACGACACTCGTCTACGCGGAGATACAGTGCCCTTTTCGAGCTTTCCGCGCGGGCCGTTGGCGCGCAACGTCACGCCTGGTTGACGTGCTCTCAAACAAATACACGCCGGGTTCACTAGCTGCGGTCCTCCGACTCGAGCGCTTTTTTGTCAGCGTCGAATGCTCTACACGACCGTTCTAGAAGTATGTAGCTCAGCTTTAGGTTCATGTGCGTATCAGCGCGTACACATGCCTACGTCGGCACCCATTTGGCCGCCCCGGTAACGCATGCGCCGACGCCGTATAAAACGTCCAGCCCCAGCCTCCGAGTTCACCATCACTTCAGTCTCCTCTCACTCTTGCTCAGCTAGTCCTAGCTCCCATACCTTCTCCTTCATACCTTCCGATACAATGGCTGTTGAAATCTTGAACGTCGAATGTGAGTCTCGCCCGTCGAGGTTTCATCACTTGTTACCCGTCTAGTATCGACTAATTAAATTTGTCGATGGCTTACAACTAGTCGCCGAGAGCTGGTTGACCCAGAACGCAAACCTCGAAGAGGGTACTATCCTTGTCCTCAAGCACCAAGGTCCCTCCATGCTCGGGGTCGGGGACGACAAATGTATCCAGTGGGGCTTTGGAATCATCACTGTGAGTGAAAATCGATATACCACGAGACTATCGCTGTAGGTTGAATGATGGGCTTGCTCAGCTCAAAGCTTGCTTCAACACGGCCTTACTCACGGTCACCGCGGTCTTGATAATCACAATCCCTTTGATCGGCCCTATCCATCTCGCTAGCTTGAGCGGAGACCTGAAGAAGGGCGTAGAGGCGTCGATCGACGCGCTTGTCGCGAAGGGTACGGCGAGGTTGTACCTACAGGACGGCAACGAGGTGTGGCTGGAGCTGTCGCTTACGTCGAGGTTCACTCAACCTATCGACGGGAAGTGGAAGATATTGACGCTCTGTGAGTCGCGCTCGTGCGCCCGGATACCAGCAAAGCTTGCTTACGCTTTCTTGACTCCAGAAGAATACGTGTGCCGAACGCACGGGTCTACTAGTTGTCGTCTACGTTTAAGGCTGAGTCTGAACTATATGCGTAGAGTAACGGCTTGCGTTGTGTACTATATAGAGTCGCGGTCGGCTTCGTATATGAATCATTCATGTGTAAATTGCGAGATAAGCTTGTCGGGGTTTAGCACGCAAGTGAACTCAGTTAGCGTTAACGTACGTACTCGTGCTGCCGCTCAATTAACAGCAGCCGCGTCGTTGATTCACCCTGTCGTATACCACCATTGTCTGCTCCACGTAAGATACTCCATTTCGCATTTCCAGATACAATGATTTCGGAGTAGGCATATTGTCATTTATCTTGTAACCTCAATGCATCCAAAGGGTCAAGCAGAGACCAAGTCCTACATTTAGTGTGTGGAGGTGGCTAACTTACTATGCCTATGTACTGCTCCAACATTTCTTGCATGTATAAGCGGCCAGGACAATCGAATACACGTGGAATTACAAGACAACAAACGCGGGGGAACATTGCAGAATACAACTCATGGGTTCGGCAGTGGGTCATTGGCTTGGGCGGTTCGCTGGCGCTGTTTGGCGGCCAGTCAGTGCATTTGGCTCGAAGTTTCCTAAACCGCTCAACCAAGTTCGCCCGTGGATTGTATCCGTGGACAGGGCACTTTCAATATGCTCCCTCCGATACCTAAGACTCTCAACGTAATATAACCTCTCGCTTTGAATTCGTCGCATTTCGAAAGTGAACCAGAAGAGGATGCATAGGTCTGAGCGAGCCACAGAACTACATCAGGAACCCGGTATCATCCAGTGTACGGATTACATGGTCTGATTTGCAATCATCGGCAACATATCAGCACATATCAGCGACATATCAGCGAATATAATACGCCACTGGATGATACCGGATTCCTGATGTAATAGCAAAAAGGGCTCATGGGGATGGCGACGTCACACCCCAGGATGTAGTTAGCAGACTATTGGAGACTCGAGTTAATACACTTGAAGCGGGATCAAACCATATCATCTTAAGCTAAATCGCGTTTTTGGTCACGAAAGAGATGGACGTATGCGCTTGTTTGCTCCATTCGATCAGTGGTGTCACTCGCTGTTGTTAAGTATCGGTTACGAGTATGCTCTCTTGGAAGTCGATAGGTGATATGACACAGCCTATTTATTGGATAACATAATATCCGAGCATTCCTCGTGAAGAATTCAATTTGAGCGCAAACCCTCCCCCAAAGCGTTCCCGCTTTCTCACACAGATTCAAACACATCCAGAAACCAAAACTCTATCATACTCAAGGCGCATACAACTCAACATACACAACAAAATAACAGCATCATGAAAGCAAAACAGCAGCCGACACCAGCAGCTCAAGAAAATCAAAGCGAGGTGTGCATAATTAACATTAACCCGTGTATCTATCACACAAGAACAAAAAAAATATAAGCCCGTGTTCCAACACTTTTACATCTCCTTTAGATCCGAAAACGACATTTGACGCTCCACCATGGGCGTGCCGTTGTACGACGCCGTGCCGGTGTACGACTCGTTGTGAGACGCGGTGCTAAGCATCGACGAGTGGCGGGACATGCCCGGTTTGCCGTTCTCGACCGGCACGGGCTGTTGGAAGTGTTCCCGCAGGCGGTTTGATGCTTGTCGTTGGACCTAGCGAAAGTAACATTAGCATAAGACAATGGCAGAATAACATGGTACGTACTTCTCCACCAACACTCCTGAACACAGCAAGAATAGGCCCAGCAAGGTTTAGCTGGACAACGATCCATCTGTCACCGACGTAATCAGCGTCTGCTTGGACTTATCAAATGGAAGGACTTACAAGCTCGCCAAAGTCATCAACAAAAACGCAAAATAAAGCGGGTTGAACAACACGACCATCGCCTCGTTCCAACCCAGCACGACAAGCACACCATACATCCACACCGGGATCTGCGCGACGCTCGACACCGTGCTTCGCTTGGCTTCGACATAGTACGCATCGGCGTCTCGCCTGAACCTCGCGTTGATATCGGCTTGTTTGGACGCAGAGAGAACGATGAGCGAGGCGGGAAAGTCGAACTCGTTTTCGCCGGTCAGGGTGTTGTCGTCTGTGTCTGATGGGAGAGTAAACTCGTGATCGGGGTCGGTGGGAGCGATTTTGCCGTAGAGGGGGATATATTTTAGGGTCTACGCGGAGGGTTAAGTTTGATTACCGACCCGGCAAAACTGGAGCTTACATCATCTCGTGCCAGGCGGAAAGCGCCGTCGATATCGTCCTCTGGCCTCCACACCCTCGGCACACCCGCAGCGTCGTACCGGAACTTCTCCTCGAAATGGCCTCGCAAGATCGACATCAATACGTTATCGGCCGTCTGCTCATCAACCTTCGCCCTAAACGCAAGCCATGCGCGCTTCCTGAGTGCCGCAAGGGAGGTCTCGTTCTCCTCGTCGGTAGTGTTGAAGCCTAAGCGACCGTTAGTGATCGACGTAGTATCAAAAGCCATGTAAAGACTTACTCTTGGCTTTATTGACGTATGTTTTCTCCGCCTTGTCCAACATCTCCTTAAACGCGACCAAGACCTCGTCCCACATATCCGCCTTGGGCTTGTTCAAGTGGAGACCAACGGGCTCGGCGATCGAGCGCTTGAATGATTTCTGTAAATAATTTCGGTTAATAATAGATACTCTCATATGAACTGTCATCACGGACCTCGATGTGGTTAACCATCTTCTTCGTCTCGTCCGCACGCAACTGATCCGCAACGAGAACAAACTCTTGACGGAGAAGCTCGAGCTCCTCGTCATAAGACCAATCGGTATCGGGAAGAAGGGCCTCTACATCCCCTATCAAGCACGGTTCCTCAATAACTTAGATGTAAAAACGCACCGGCAGCACTCTCCCTGAACCTCCCCTCCCATTTCTCTCGGGCTCCACCAACGACATCTGCAAAACTGTATCCCTCGGTCTTGACTCCATCAAGAACTTCCTTCTTGAACGAGCCTAACAACCCAAATGAACACAACAACCAGCATCCACAACCGAATTCACCCACTCAAGCACAACTTATGCAGATTCTTAGTCTGACCCAAGAACAGCGGCCCAAGCTTCGTATCAAGCTGAAGGAGTAGATCGGCACGTTTCCGGCCATACACACCGGCATGGTACCGAGATGCATCTCGATCGAACCGGGCTATATTTATTATTAGCGACGACATCGCACGTGGCTGGGAAATAGTCGGCTTACCGATCGCCTTGCCCTTCCACGAACCCATCATGGCACCCAAACCCTCGACCACCTTTCCGCTCTCGATCGGCTTGCGCGAGCTCTTGGCTTCGACATCGAATTCTTGCATCGCGACTGCTGCGATCTCGTCACATCTATATCACCTTATCAGCTCAAC
>WSTH01001875.1:0-10295 GCA_019616345.1 Ceratobasidium sp. 395
TCTGGCTCGGGTGTCGCGGATGAGCGTAAGCAAATTAAACGCCGGGGCAAGATTACGTCATCCAGGTGGCGAATCAAACTGTCACTCAACCACGACCACGATGGTAAGTTTCTCGCCTTGGCTCTACGATAAAACTAATACGATTGCCCAAAACAGCTCCCACTATCCCTACTAAATGCAGCACAAAACAAACCTATGGTGAGCATACAAACCACTTTTAGTACCACGTCGACCTACCACTCTAACCCCAGTCACGTAGCTTGTCGAGCTCAAAAACGGCGAAACATTCAACGGACATCTCGTAAACTGCGACACGTTCATGAATATCACGCTGCGGGAAGTGTATCAGACGAGTCCAGAGGGAGATCACTTTTGGAAGTTGAAAGAGTGTTATATTCGAGGAAGTATGGTGAGTGTAGCGTATTTATCTTAGAGGTTAGTTAGTGGTCTAATCGTGAGGGTAGATCAAGTACTTGCGCGTCCCCGACGCGCTACTCGATACTGTGAAGGAGGAACAGCTTCGTGCTCGCGATGCGAATCGCGGTCGTGGAGGACATGCCCCAGGCGCAGGGCGAGGTACGTAACGGTTTATCAAGCTGGATTGCGAAACTGACTGTGTTATTAGGTGGGCGCGGTGGACCTCCTGCTAGAGGTGGTAAGTTATTCGTCCGCCTTGATTGAGCCTCGGACATTGATTTAATTTTACAGCACGCGGTGGGCGTGGCGGACCTATGCCTCGTGGTCGGGGTCGCGGGCGAGGAGCATAATACTCAGATAGTTTACCTACTGGTTAGGCTAAAAGCTAATGCTATCGTGGCGGAATCCTAGATGTTATGCTTATCGTGAGTAATACCTAACGTCAATGACAAGTCTTCTTGACGATCATGAGTTGGATGGTGATATACAATTAACATTTGTATACGAAAAACCAAAGCCGCAATCGACAGAAAGCAAACGGCAAACGACAGATATTGTACAAATCGAATGTTTCATTCATCCCGCGTCATTAAACTAGAGCAACCTCAACCTCGCCCATCCATTGCTCGTCTGGATGTTCGCTTGCCCTGTCTCGGATCCCCCCTTGTGATCCTTCTCGGAACCCCAAAAAATCTCTCCCTGCACCTCAGCCTTGGTACCCTTCGTGGTTGTGACAGTACGATATCTTCCTTTTCCGGTAGGATCGCGTGCGTGCTCATTGTCAACTTCAGCTGAAGAACTGGACGTTTTGATCGAAAACGAGCCCTCATATGCTGCGTGAAGGGACGCGTCGATGTGACCGTTTGTCGTATGTCCGTTAAAATCGAGCAAAGAGTCGATGGGCGAGGTCGGGAACTGGACGTTCATGCGGCCGTTTGTGGTGGTTGTGCGTACTGAAAAGTGTCCACCTTTGGGTTGTGGGCGTTGATCGTGAGTGGTCAGAAGTGAGACGCGAGAATCGAGGCGTCTAGACAGTACCATCAACACCCATCTATAGCTTTCGTAAGTTCAAGGACGTACCCATTGGTACTACCCAAAACAAGGCTCGACGCGCGGTGTGTGTCGTCGTTCGTGACACCAACATCCACATCGATAGCACCGTTTGTGGTCTGCAAAACTAGCGAGTCGGTCGTGTTGAACTGTCCATTGATCGCTCCGTTTGTCGTTTTGAGGGTTCCTTGGGACACATACAACGAATCGGCTTGGATAACGCTGTTTGTACCCTGCACAGAGAGATGTTCGAATTGAACCCGGTCACCCAATCTCTCGAACTTGTGCCTAAAATTGGGCAGGTTGGTGTCGAGGGCGTTGAGGTTCAGGAGAGACCCTCGGGAGGTAGGAAGTGTAACCGTGACTAAGAAATATAGTCTGTCTCGATACTCGCCGCCCCATTCAATACGGTTTTGCGGTGTCTAAATGATATATAAGTGGATAGTTATCAGGGCTCTAAAATTCGACCTACATAAATACCAACTCCGTAGCCTCCCTCCAGCTTCTGTAGCACGCAAACGCGGGCACGAGAAAGCGCTTGCTGAGTAGGATAGCGAACCGTGACATCAACCTTGACAGTGTAAGGACTGGCGCCTTCCTCCCCACGCACAATAACCGCTCCCGAATAGGCAGAGCCACGGGCGAGCAAATAGTGTAACGAAGAGTTGATAGGTAGGTCGAACGTTTCGGAGACACTATACACGGGGTACGCGGGTATATGAATCTGACCGGTCACTCCGGGGTCGACAAGCGATCGGAAAAGGTCGTCCTCGTCTTCCGTATTTCGTTTGGGAGGAGACCAACTATTCGGGCAAGCCAGAACGTTGCCGTCTTCTGGACGAGGGTTGTTGTCCTGTGATTATTCGGGTTGAGACTTCAGAATTGGCTCGATCAAGTCGCGCGATGGATGCTTACCCATTCATATGGGTTGGAGCTGCTCACGAGCCACCTGATTATATGACCCAACATGTTGAAGCCCATCAATACGACGACAGCGATAACAAATGCGCTGAAGAAGCGCTTGGCGACCGATGGCCGCGGCTTTTGTGGCGGTCCAGGCAGAAGCGGAGCAGTCGGACTCAGAACATACGCTGGTGGTGGTTGGTACTCGGCCGCGGCAGGAGAACGTACGACGCCTCCCGGCAGAGGAGACCGAGGACTAGACGGGCCAGCCTGAGATGTTCCAGCCTGTTGTGAGTTGTTCCATGTGTTTACAGACTTGACCGGCGATCCAGGCTGCGAGTCGGCGAGGACGACCATCGTTGGAGGATGGTGGTGGTGGTGGTTGAGAGGAAGCTGGTGAGATGCTTAGCGAGGTCGTGGGTGATATAGGTGCGGACTGCGGATCGCGCAGTCCCCAGCTCCTACGGTGGTGATCATGGACACGAGCTTTTGCCCAATGAGGTGCCTTGGGACGTCAGGGTGCAGCGTGACACCATATGGACACCTCGATTCGGGAAGTACATAGCTCCAAGCGCCCATCACTTCAAGTCATAATTATATCCTCATCTCAAAAATTACGCATTTAGCTGTCTAGTCGAGCACCGTACACTTCTTTCGCAACACGCCTCCATTCAGCCTTGTCTACCGCCCATGGTTCAGCGTACTGAACTTCCAACTCGTGTAGTCGTTTTCCGACTATCACAACGCTGAATAAGGGCTCCCCAAAGTCTTCCTCGGCCAGTTCGGAGAGTTGTTTAAGCGTCCCACAAACGATACGCTGTTTGTCCGGTGATCCTACTCGAGAAAGAGCAATTGCGAGTGTAGCTTCTGGTTTCAGGTATCCGTGCGTCTTGGGCTCTTCGGTCGTCGCCGATGCCGATCGAATGGCTTCGGATTCAAGGATTTGGGAGACAGCAGTGACCGGGTTCATGTATCGTGGTGGCTCATAGATCTTGCGTCCACTTTCTGGCTTATTAACATCAAACTTGAGAGAAATTTTATGATAAACTAACCGAGCCATATTCTCTTCACTCTGTTCCCGAACTTTGATGTCTAGTAATACGAGTGTATGCATGCCCTTTTCGACATTTTCGACCACCCGATCGTACCACGAGTCCGGTTTCCAGGAGTCGGTATAAAACGGCAGAGATACTGTCTGGCCTACGAGGAGTAGAAGTCAGAGCAGAGTAACTAACGAGGGATCATGTGCTCTACCAAAATTGTAGAGTTGTAGCCCGCACGCGCCAACTGCATTCATGATCGATGCATTGTGAATGACGGTTGTTGGTATAGATAGCTCGCGTGCTCTGAGCAGCATATCGGTGTGAGTGGTGGCCCTGACCAAGATAAAGTTACAAGGAGACTTGAATTAGACCCGATTTGTGGCTCACCCGAACGGATCTCCAACTACTAATAATGCGACATCTTCATCTTTCGCATTGCGCAAGATCTCGTCGCTTTCCGTCTCGACAGTCTCGCGGTATGCTGTTATTATGGGTTTCTCGTAGAATTTCTCCTACTCGGTGTGTTAGATAATTACCCGCATAGAGCCTGGAGATTGAGCCCTACCAGTTTCTCCTTATCCACGAGCAAGATGCTAGTATATGCTTCCAGGTAAATGCGATTGCATCTCTTGACTGCCTGGCTAGGTAATAAGAAATACCCCCTCGCACGACGATCATAGCCCACACCTCAAGACCTCGCACAGTTATGTCTTTCTCATCGCAAAGTCCCAAACCAATAACATAGAACATGCTGGCAAGAGGGTGTGCAAGAAAGGAATAAGATCGATAAACAAAGTTTGGCGCTGCGCGACTGGACCTATTTCAAATTCATTGTTTGTCAACAAGCAAGTTCAAAACTTGTGGTGATCCTTACGGTGGCGGCTACACGAACAACCAGCACTGGACCATGGATGCGCGATACCAGAACTCCGACCGTATAATCTAGCTAATAATACTCATAGAACAAAGCTTTCCTCGGCTAATCTTTCCACGGTGCCTAGATACGCGTCTCGTGGCGGCGAGCGCGAGTTGGACCTCTGAGCTTGGTTTTCGGCCCAAGTGCTGTTCATCCCAAGTATAGCTTGTTACCTATGGTCCACTCGAACCTCTTAGCGCATTATGATGGCTCAAGCACAGTTTTTCTAATTCTATTAAAGCTCGTCGGTGGACTTGACTTTGGAATCATCTCCCAAACGTTCCAAGCTTTGCTAACCGTAATTATCTGCCGCATATCATTCCACCTCAGTACCTGGATACCTTCTCTAGCTATCATGGCTCCTATCGTCTCCCCTAAGCTCTTGACCCAGATCCTTATGCATGGATACCCTGCTGTGCTCGCGGAGCCAAAATTGGTACGTGTATGCTATTTTCTTCCGTTAGTTCATCAGCTGATCACCCTTGTATACTAGCTACCGCTTCTTCCCCTTAAATCGGGTGCTTGCTCGAGTGTTAGTGTGAACATCCAAAAGGCCATTGTCGCCACCCCGCCCCCTGAAGTCATCATCTCCACGCCAACCCCCCCTGCCAAAGCAACTCTTGCTTCTCTTCCTAATTGCACCTTTATCAAAAAGAATCAAGGCTCCGTGGATGACTCTAACCCCGCTTCGGATGTGCATGCCATCCCCGCCTTCGCGTCTTCGGTTGCCTGCCTTACTTGCGATTCACTCTCTGAGGTGCGAGTTGGAACGGTAAGCCTATCTAAAATTGCATATAACTTAACGCCCGCTAATCAAACCTGATTAATAGATCTCCACCACTCACTCAACCGTCTGTTCTGGAAATCTCTCGTCAAACCTTTCATCTCGTTCGTGCTCGTCCATCAACTCCCCCTCAACCGGCGAGACTTCCATCCCACCTTGGTGCCTCCCCCGCCCCGTGATCGACACCACTCAGCTCGTGATTCCTCGGGGTTCGGTTCCTCGATACGTCAGGACCCGCCCTCCGCCCGTAGACTCCCTTAGGATCACTCGCAAGCGACGTGCGAGTGAGGCGGCAGACATGTCCAGTGGCTCGATGTTCATCTCTCGCACTCGTAAGAAGAGCGATGCGAAGGGGTTGAAAGGACTCGGACTGCGCATCCTCAAAAGGGTCAAGTGGTAATTCCACGAACGTCCCATCGAATACGTGAACTCGTATTTATCAAGCCACGTTTGAAAAGCTGAATTGGACTCTTATCTCATTTTTTTCATCTATTGGGACTGGATTTATTGCATTTTGCTCCTTGAAATCGCGCTCAGCTTTGGAGCCGTCAGCCCCTGTTCTTCGCCTGCATCATATTTATTGTATTCTTCATCACACTCATTATTCAAATCTGAGTTTCTGTGCCACTCAAACTCTGTCCTAGTGATTGTTTAAACTTAAGTCATCGAATTGCTATATACGTACTCGTAGCACATATTTTTGAGAAGGACAAGACTCCTATTCTACGCAGAGGCCATAGAGAAGGTGACATCTTGCGCATGCGAGCTACCTGTGTAAACTGTGGCCTGTGTAGTACCACTCGGGACTGAGTCGGCAGTAAACGCCGTTGATCCACCGTAGGCGAGCAAACCTCCAGACTACGCCATATTGATTAGCATACATGCAGCCACAACGTATTGAAAGTGCTTACAGATGTGAAGACGCTCGCCGTGGTGACGGCGCTTCCACATGAGAGCGTGCCTCCACTAACCTGGCACTTGCCTTGAGTTGGTGTCAGACGCAACCTGGAGACTCTGATATAATGTTCTATCACATACCCTTAGAAGTTGAGAGATTGAAGCCTCCGGAGACATTTGTGATAGTAAAGGTAGCGCAAGTCTGAACGGACCAAGTGCCGGCGGTGAGCAAGCAACCGGTCTTGGCTCCGGAAGAGGTAATGCCAACAATAGTCGCCTTGCTCGGTACGGCTGTGCTAGTCTGTAAGAACCCAATAAATGATTAGTCGAATACATCAACCAGTACACATATAAGATGCTTACCCCACTAGGCGCTGTAGAAGTCGTGGTTGGGGTACCCGATCCCGACTTGGGAGGGTACTTGAGACTGCCGGAACTGCTGCATGTTCCTGCCTTGGGAGCATCTGCATGCAAACTGTCACCGAAAGTACTGTACCCCTTGAGATTTCACTCACTTATGGGAACGAGAGTGCCATCAATAATGGATCCCTTCAGGTTGTAGTAATAAGAAATTGCGTTGAGCGACCCGCTCGTGCAATCAAAAGCGGGCGTGAATCCCTGTGTTCTAAATCAGTTATTCCGCGAGCGAGCTCCGAGTATACGGAAGCTTACCCATTTAGCCTTAACCGCCGCTGTAACTTGGGACAAGGTGTATGTCGCAGTCGTGGATGGGTAGATACCGGCTGCTCCCAAGAAGTCGTAGGTCGTGAGCGTCTGAAAGGTTAGCGTTAAAAACATAAAAAACGGGAGAAAGGTAGTTATAGATATTTACCTTGAAAAGATTCACGGTGCGAGTGAAGTAGTAGATCGCATCCTGACCCTTGACGGATGATGAGATGCAGGCAGGCTTGAGGGTGCTGTAATTCGAGTTAGATACTGCCATATGACGAATTTAATGGTCGGTTGTCTAACCTCATACAGGTGCCATGCTTGGCCCATTCGTGCTCCCAGAAACTCTCATTGTCTCCGTTGATATCGACCCAGTAGGTCTTCATGTAGTTCAAGATATCTGTGGCACCACCATTGCTCAGGATCTAAAACTTGGTTATCAGTTATCTTATATCTATGAATATGTTTCAGCCTGTACTGACCGATGAAATGTCAGTATATGCGCGGGCTGGATCGCAGCTTGCGTCGTAGGTGCCGTCACAGCTAATAACAGAGTTAACGACAACGCCCAAACCCGAGATACTAAACGTACTGGTCAGGCTGAATGGTTTGACAGCATTTAGTAGTTAGAATGGTCGGATGAAATCTTTAATGCACTCACCCAGAGACCATGAATAGTCCAGCTGTTGGACGGCCCAGTACTAGGATTGAAGTCCCAGAACTGCATATGACGTCAGTATGTGCTGGGTGCACTTTGACCACAACACATATTTACCTGAGTTTGAAGAAGCTGCCCCTATTTCACCAAACACATATCAGAAAAGCCCTTGGATTTAGACATCACGTGTGCTTACTCCGGGGGCCTCGAAGCAGCAAAGATTGCTTTGAACGGTGGTGTTTTGGCAGGATGTTTGACCACTGGCAGAGCAAGAGGTACGAGGGAATAGCGTATGCGCGCTCAAATCGACGAGCGGGGAAGCGGCAGCCGCCGCGGAAAGTCCGAGCAAGAGGGCAGAAGTGACGAACATGATGAGACTTCCGAGATAACTTGGCAAGGCGGGCTCAAGCAATCTTATTCTGAGCGTCCAATATACAGTTGTTCGTGGTATTTATAGGAGCTCCGCAGCACTAAGCTATTGTCCAGCATGGCAACGATTCACCGCGATTCTGCGGTTAAGGCGGACGATACGCATGCATCGTGTGGAGCGTTGGACGTGCGCACGTTGAGATAGAACAATTCGGGGAGAAAGCACGTGTGATTTGAAGCGGGGCAAAAGCCAAGGTGCCTGATCGGAGGTCGACACTTGCGTATCTCATTGGAGAGAGTTGCGGACGATCCGGGACAAATTTGGAACGGGTATAGAATAGGCGAAGAGGCCCATGTGGGACGTGGTAGAGAAGGTGCGGCGCAAGTGTGGGCGTAGGCGAGACGATAGGCGGTTCTCCGAAATAGAAGCATTGTTCAGCCAAGTCCCGTAGGTTGCTCACAGAGCACAACTTGACTAAGTAAAGCTAGGCGCTCGACCGAACAAGCGTGAATGGGGTAGTGGTAACCTTAATCGTTGCCAGTAATGCCAATTCGATTAGCCAGGGGTTCAATTCCCCTTTCACGCATTCTTTTTTACAGGAACGTTACATACAAAAATATCAGCCAGTGTGTTTTTGGCCGCCTGCCGGTTCAAATGGTATCAGATGTCATTAGGATAGACGAGCTGCTCACCGCTGGGGCTGGGAATATTTTATCCTCTCTCAATCTTCGAATAAGCGCCGATCACCGGTCTGCGAACAACCCCGACCACGTTCGTGTCATCTAGTTGTTGGCACGATTCGGTCTTGGATCTAGTCCCGCTATCGTAGACAGCATAAACACCCGCACCACCGATCTACCTGCTATACCCACGGATTCTTGTACTACGCTCTGGAGACAATGTCACAATCTCATGGTGCCACTAGTAACTCCTCGAGTCGCGTGCAGGTAGGACATCCTCGAGCTTGAGGATTTTATCTGTCTCCTGAAACAAACTTGTTGAGTCCTTGTCAGATATCATTCGAGCTGCTCTAGCAGCTCGCGACTGCCTAGACGTCACCTCTGAGTTAGCTCCAGATGGCTTTAGTCGACATCCAATCTACTCGGGAGGGTTTGGAGAGATATACTCCGGCCGGATGTGCCACGGTATGAAAGTTGCAGTCAAATGTGCTAGGTACCATGTAGAAGATGATAGAGAGGGGCACAGCATGAGGGTGAGTCTGCTCTTGTAGATTGATGCCCGCGACTTCAAATCTCAAGCCTCGGATCGAACTCAGCTAATAGCACGCGAGATACACGCATGGGCAAAGTGTCATCACGACAACGTACTCGAGCTGATTGGACTGACCCAACATCGAGAAAAGCTCGCTGTGGTCGCGCCGTGGATGGAGAACGGGAACCTGCGGCAATATCTCGGCAAAAATCCAGACGTGGATCGGCTAGATCTTGTGGGCCCGATTTTGTTCGAGTCTATTATTTGTTGATTTGCGTCCAGTGCCTTCAAATCACCCGGGGGCTTGTATACCTTCACAGCCGTGGCATGGTAAGCATTGTGTCTCACACATCATCCCCTAGCTGATCTCGGCTCAAGGTTCACGGCGATCTTAAAGGCGTAAGCAACATGCCTTCTGCTGTTCAGTCGTCGTGAATGATACCATCAGGCGAACGTTCTAATATCTGACGCCGGCGTTCCGAAGCTCGCGGATTTCGGGAACACTAAGCTGAAGGTGACGCCGAGGGGACGCAGCCTGCGGAGGAAGCCCCGGCGCGACTCGGCCGCCGCGAAGAAGGGCGCGGGCCACATCACGTGTTCCCCGGCCTCTTTCAGAGGCCCACCACCGAGGTTCGCGTATCGCGACCTCGTGTGTTTTGTTCATATTTTGTTACCCACACGCCCTACATTGGCGTGTTGGGATAATGATTTATTAATATATTACCCATACGGGGCCTGCCGCTTGCGGGTTATTCTTATCTCCCGCCGCTGTCGGGTTAGATTTACCTCCCCGCCGCCGTCGGGTCGAGTCTATTCCATTATTGAGGGCCTGCCACCGCCAGGCCCAAATGATGCACCACATATTGAGCTATTTGCTCTATTGCTAATCCTCATCCAATCCACCCGCCCCTCCAGCCCCCCTACGCCTTGTCCGAACGGTTCAACATGCCGTTTTTTCGTCGAGTCACGTGACAGTGAGGCTCGTAACCCCAGGCACTGGAGGAACACGGCATTGAGAGATACCTAAGAACAGACATATGCCCGGGCAGCTACCTGCTATACTCGGGCCACGTTCCCTATAAGTTTTCTTGATCCCTCCGGCTCCCTACACCTTGTCCGATCGGCGTACCTTTTGCCTAGCCGTGTGACAGTTAGCTGTGCCATACCGCCGGAGGGAAGAGCATCGAAAGTTATTCGGCGTCAATAGTTTGTCACGCACGCCGTAGTTAAATGTACTCACGCTTCTTGGCGTGTCGCTGGCCGCGTCTGGCGTCAGTCGGTGCCCTCCTGACGCTTGTCGGGGGCGGCCTCGCTGCGCTCAGCGTCTTGGCCGCGGCTCGCCTGCGATTGCGTTCGTGTGGATGTTTGTTTGGTTG
>WSTH01001876.1:0-10292 GCA_019616345.1 Ceratobasidium sp. 395
TAAACCATCAGAAGAAGCAATTGATCGTGTGGTTGGCAAACTTAACCTCGAGTGCGTATTGTCTCACCTCTATTAGTATATTTTCTCAACTCGGTTCATCACAGCATCGACAAGCGAGCCAAATTCTCACGAAAGCGTGCCAACGAGGAAGAAGGCGACATTACTTACATTAACGAGCGCAACAGAGTTTTCAACAAAAAGGTGTGTATTATGCGTACCAGTGAAGGATCCATCTCTAACGACTATCAAGATTGCTCGCTTCTACGACAAATATACCGCCGAGACTCGCGCATCCTTCGAACGTGGCACGGCTCTTTAGACCCCATTGTGTTGTATCGATGGCAATGCTCTTCTGTATTTAACTATCTTAATCATACGTGTACTACCAGAAGTCTATCCTTCCGGCTTGCCAAGAACAACTCAAAGCTAAGACTTAAGGCGCACATTCTTAGGAAGAACGAAATCGTAAAAATTCGTCAAGAGTAGAGTACAACAGGAAATGTACGTTGAGCGTAAGATACCGAAGCTGGCAAAACAGTATAAGGAACTAGTTTAATTTGTTTCCCGAGGTCCCAAAGCATAAATCATCCCAAAAAAGCCATTATAGTACCATAAAAGGAGTACGCAATGCACCCCGACCAGACCGACGCGAACTAACACGCGTGAAATCCCATCCCCTGCGCTCTTGTTGTTCGGCGCTGCGCACAGTGGCCTCAATGATAGAAGCACGAGGCCTGATCATCCCACGGGGACGAGCAGGTCCATCAATTGTCGTTACATTCGTGGTGTAGGTCTTAAACTTTTCACGTATCTCTAGCCTCGGAAACGAAGCGCGTACAATCGAGTCGAGCTGGGGCCATATTTCATCCGAAGTCCGGCCAGAAAGGGTGACGAGCTTGGTCACTGAAGGATTGGTGGTAGACGCATAGTAATCAAGAAGAGGCGATGTATGTGCATCAAACTGTTCTAGTCGGCGACGGAATGTTGCCTAGAATAAATAATAGTCAGCAGGATAATCCCGAGCGGAGATGTCGCATTAGATGTACTTCATTATCGTCAGGGCGTTTCACAAGCATCTCGCCAGTCACATCATCTCGACCTTCTACCCGGGGGCGGTTATAAGAGGAGTTATAAACCCGTCCCGATGGCAGGTGAACCCAGCGGTCTAAGAAGCGAACTGTGAGAACCGGCCAATCCCGGTCAAATGTATGACCGCAACCCACCTGCAATCCGGCTGAGGATGACGTCGTCGGGCACGTTCAAGTTGACAATGAGTGATAATGGCTGAGCCAAGTAGCCATCTAAAAGTTTGCCTTGTGAGATGGTGCGAGGAAAGCCGTCAAGGATCCAGTTTTTCCCCTGGAGGGCGTCGAGTTTCTCGGAGACTATCTGAGTGATCATCTCATCGGGAACAAGGCCTACAGTGGGCGTAAGTGAGGATATCTAAAGCAAGGTCTATGCGCGGCGATACGTACCTCCTTGAGCTACGATGGCCTCGGCCTCTCTTCCGACCTCACTTTTCTCAGCAATGTGCTGGCGAAGGAGATCACCAGCGCTGATGAATCTAACATCGTACTTGTTCATGAGGCGGCTGGAAAGAGTGCCTTTGCCAGCTCCCTGTGTTGGATGGAGTTAGCGTCGGCCGCGGTTTGAGAGAGCATTAACGCGTCTTACAGGTTTTCCAAACATCAGCATGCGCAAGACACCATCGCTGCCAGATGCCGCTCCGCCGAAGGCGTCGTAGAAGACCGGCACCGCTTTTCCCGCAGCAGAGGAAGAGCTCACAAAACGCGCAGATGAGATGATCCTAGCCACCTTGAGCTGAGAGAGGGCGGAGGATCGTACACGGAGAGACACCAAAGCCATGACGAAGTCGATGAGCCTAAGATACAAGGATGAGATGTGGAGGGAAGAGGCGAAAGTAATATGCAAAACAAGAGACTCTGGACTGGTGTTTATATAGTCTACTCGAGATCTAAAAACACGAACAATAATGGGGCGGTGTCGTACGAGGTACAGTCGAAAGGGATGTTCCCCAACCAGATGCGTAGGCAGACGTTTAAGACACCCCCACAGTCCGTGCTTATTGGCAATTACATCTTGATCGGACCCTTTACTCTGGACTCCGTGAACAGCCACCGAGCTCCCAGGCCACGCCAGTCATCATGTTTGCTCTCAACCGAGCAAGTCGTATCTCTCAAGTCACTAAATCAACCTGCGCTCGGAGCAAGTCACGGAGCCTAAGTTGCAATGCTACCTCCTCATGATGATGCTTTTGATAAGGCACGTTTTCGGATCTTAAATCAGAACCCGGTTCAAAATAGCATGTATGCGGTACAGTACAAGGCGAAAAAAATCACAAACAAAACCACCACAACGTACTAGACGTAGGATGGAGATGATATAAAAAATACAAGAACAACCGAGACCAAGGCAAAAACATAGAGATAAATTATACAAATGAGACAGAAAGATGAGCTTATGAAAGCACATTGAGCTTCGTGCATAGCTCATGAACGCTTGGCTTTGCCGTGCTTGGCTTTAACATGCTTAAGGAGAGCATAGTCTCTCGTGAATGTAGAGTTACACTTTGAGCATGGATAGTGCTCGTTATTGTGACGTCGCTTCCACTCGTATACTCGTTTGTATACACCTTTGCAAGCGCATCCAGGTATCTTGCAGTAGCACCGTTTACTTGGAAGTTCTATCCAGTAGCAGTCTTCTGGAGCTAACTTCTGAACGGCAAGGCCAGGAGCTTGACCAGGTGGCGATTCAACGGGGGCTCCTTGGCTGGGATACACGAATACATCCGCTAACCCCAGGTTAGGCACGGGCTCCTGGCTCACCGAACGCTTAAAATACGGCATACTACGCAAGCAAAGAGCTGTGAGTCAGCATATGCGAACTTTATGCCAGCGTAAACCTTCCGCTTACTGGTCCAAAGCATGCGATGAAGATGTGGCTACTTCGTGTGCATTCTCCTTCTTTCTATACACGACGTTACCACGAGAATCAAGTAAAAGTTTCAAATCGGCGGGATTGACGGTATTAAATTCGTCGTTGGTGCACTCGAAAGCTTTCATGGCGTAGAGATAGGTCATTTCTGCGCCGGCTAGGGGCATCTGAAGGGTTGAGGGATAATTGATCGAGCTCCATGGTTGAAACTGGTGGACGGAGTGAATCCCTTGAGCAGGCTCCAGCGGTCCAAAAGGTTGCTCGTTATACGCGAAGAAGGGGTCAGATAATCCATCTTCGAACTTGGGCGTGAGACCAAATTCTGTAGTTAGGCCATCTGAGCCTTGGTGTGATGTCTTCGACAAAGGTCTGTACAAAACGTAACGGTATCAACCCGACCAAGCCGTGGTGTTAGTAGCCACCTCGACTACCAGTGTCAATTCCTTCACTACTTACGGATACGTTCCGAGAAGGAAGGCTTGCTCTTCGTCGTATCCCAGAGGACTGTCACTGAGGGACGACATTGGTAGTTACACTGGGGTCTGAAAGGGAGGACACGGCTGAGTCGCTCTGAAGGCTGGCTTTCGAAATATAAACCACTCCCCCCGACCGACTTCAACAGTCATCGAATGGTGGCATTGCACTGCTTTTGACGAAGTCTGGCACGGAACACTTGGCTATCAAATCCACTGCGGAGGTCCGATCTAGATGAACTGCAGTGAGGGGGGTTGGACGCCGGCCGGTAATTCTAAAGGACATCAGGAAGCGACTTTCATGCCCAAAAAAGTAAATTGATCAGCGAGAATGCTGAGTCTATCCTAAGAGACCAAGTAGCAGACCGCAACACGGCGCATACATGAACAACATATGAGCAAGTGGTTTAACTCTCTTTTCGGTAATGTCAACACCACCATCCACAGATTACCCAGTGGATTTTTATAAATGTATCAAAGAATCTCCGGCGGAGTATTGCCCCGTGACAAAAATCTGTTGACTGACTGACAAGTCCGGTGTCCCACTGTCGTTGGCGACGATCTGATGTCATGACTACACTTTGTATACCATTAACAGACACTATATTCACCATATCCGCAGAGCTCGTGAAGTCTCACATGCACAGCCAGGCTGATTCTAGACCGTTACTTGCACGCACAGCTGCTTTGGAAGTTGAAGTGGGTGAGCTGGTTGGTGGTCGGATCATTGAGCCAAAGGCACAGCAGATCATCCTACATATGAAAAGCCCGATATGTATATATTGCTGAGAGCAGTTCTAGAACAAAACAGGGCTACAATGCTGCTGCGGCAGTTGGTTGAGGCTCTCGCCTTCAGCCAACAAGATGAGATGGTCCTTGAACGATTTAACAAGATCGGCCAATGTTTGTGCACTGGTCACGTGATGGTCGGTAGCAATTTGGTTCTGGAGCTTAAACATTGGCCGCCACACTCATGTAATGACCATAACGTGATAGGTATTTAAGTTCTGCAGACAATAGCTAAGGTGTTTAATCGCTCCGGTACTCCGTCCACTACACGCCAGCCATGTGCGTGTAAGCTAATGAGCGCCCTCAATTCGAGCCTTTTTGTATTGTGGCGCAATAGGAAAACAGGGCGAATTGAGGGCGCTCTCTACTTCTCCCAGAGACAAGCCAAAGCTGGCGCTGGACCAAATATCTGAGCGTAAGACCTATTGAGACCTTCTTCAGGAACGAACAGCTTCTCTATCTCCAGAAGACAACCACGTAGTATATTGACGCACTTATGGTAGATTCAGACTGAAAGAAACGAGGGGGTGCATTACAAACATTAGTTAAGGAAGAAAACGGGTGATGAAATGTTTATAGGCCTATAGCACAGGTAGAGGTAACGAAATAGCTAACGAGCACTAGAGCCGCGTAAGAAAATCCACTGGACAAATCAACCACCTAAAATCTTCGTTTTAACGAAGCGAAGTAGTGTCTGTAGGAGCAAGTGTGTCAAACGAGTGAAATAGAGCAAAAAACGGAGTAAACTAACTGTATCAGAGCGTATTGGTTCTATGCACCCCCATGCCATGAGTGATGTTCGCGCTTGATATGGTTCTCAAGCGTGTACTTCCTTGTGAATGCAGAATTACAGTATGGGCATGGGTTATGTTTATTCCCATGACTCCGGCACCATTCATAGACCTTCCTGAAAACCCCCTGGCAAACGCATCCAGGTATCATACAATGACACCGCTCGTCCAAGGGATCGATCCAATAACAATGCTGAGCTCCATATAACAGCGGGCTACTCGAAGTTCTCCCCACCCGTCGAGCCGAATTTCTTCGCCTCGACGGACCAGCCTCATGAGTCAGGTCTGGGCCAGACGGAGCCCCGAACACCAGACCATGGTTTACAGAAGCTGGGTCATAAAAGACTCCAGGCGTAGAGAAAGTGGACGCCGGAGTATACGCGTTGAGCGCTGGCGTGTGTCCCGGGTGGGAGGTAGGTCGAGGCCCTGTGACATTTGTGGGTTCAGGTTGTATGCGGCCCTTCCCACTGGTAATCCATGTTGCTCGTGGTCAGCCGGGTAGTAAGTAAGAGAGTTAGGTGCGGCGGTAGGGAAAACGCTATGGGCGCCGGAGAACGTATCTCCGCCCCAGTTGTTGAAGCCAAGGTGTACGGACGATAAAGGTCTTTGTAAAATAACAGCGCCACCCGCGCCACCGTGCGTCGGTTACCATCCCGACTAGGAACAAAATATTACAAACACAGGTATTTACCTCGACATGTTGAAGTGGATAGACCTAGCTTCGGCCTCAGGATAAGTGTAGTCGTAGTCGTGGTTATAGGAAGCCATAGGGACCCCTTGTGTTGTATGCGGGGGGTGGAGAAAAAAGGAGTTTATTGCCCTACGCCGTGCCTCGTACGCGCATATATAGGGCTATTCTAGCAGAGTCAACATGTTGTCTTGCGCCGATCCACCACTGACCATATTCTGTGCGGAAAGACGAACACATATTGTCTACGTCCAGTGCAGACGACAGGAGCAAATGGACACCTCCAATGTGGTTATCACCCGGCTCGCGATCTTCAACAATGAAGAAGCCGGGTGGCTATGGATGCACCCCTAAACGGAGAGAAGCGAACTCCGAAGCGCGTGGGGGGACAAACATATCCCGACACTGCACATCTTTGAACAATAAATGCGGATGTGTTCGTGTTGTTAGAGCCCTACTATAGCATGAGATCTGAACCTCATATTTAATGCAGCGAGCCTCCCAGCGAGGGATGAGGGGACCAGGAGGCGGGTCGCAACCGCAGGAACGTGTCGGCGCTAGCAACGGTTTAACACCGTGGCTACGGTCGTAACTAGATGAAGCCACGCTGGTCGGCTCAAGCGTGTCGGTGCCTGACTAGAGGGATGAGCGGTTCGAGACCACACACCGAACAGCTATTGTCCGACGTAAGATATGCCGAGTGCGTAGGGTTTGTCGGCGAGGGCGGTGTGATTGTTCGTTGGTGAGTGGAATGTGCGGTGGAGAGGTTTTGGCCCTGATACACCTGGCAGAAGACTCTACTACAAGCTTATTTTAATTTAACAGCGCATCGAGGACTTAGTTGAAGGGCAGTGATCAGAGGGCGGGTAATGTTTACACGCCACAGCGGCACGTGGCATGCTGATCCAGGAGCATGACGAAATGCAGATCGCAATCCAGCTTTCTCGCAGCATGGTCCAAACACTATGTATCGTATATGTGGTGGGCATTTGAGTGACATCTGATTGGTAGGAAGAAGAATACATACAAACCCTAATTCCCGCTCTCGGGGCCTAACTTAGCATATATCCCAGCATTGATCCGGTGGCTCGGAAGCTATCTGAGCAGGAGATTCCAGACCGTTGTTTGCAATGCACAGCTGCGTTGGAAGCTGAAGCGGACGAGCTGGGTAGCGGTCGGATCATCGAGCCAAAGGCACAGCAGATCATCCTAGTACATACGAAAAGCCTGATATACAGATTGCTTACGAACAGTTGTAAAACAGATTTGGGCTACAAGGTCGCTGCAGTGCCGGATAGTTAATTGAGGCTCTCGGCTTTGGCTAACTTAAGGAGACAGGATGATCCTGGGGATGATCTAAATCACAAGATCGGCCGGTGTTTGTGCATCAGGTCACGTGATCGTAATGGGCGCCACCATACTCACGTAAGTAATAGCATGACATGGTAGATGTTTTGGTTTTACGGGTGACAAGCAAGGTATTTTTTTGCTCTGGTACAGTACAACCACCATGAAAAACCCAGCAAATATATCTCACACCCACCAGGTGCTTCAGACTTACAGCTCAATCGTAGTCGGCATATTGAATAAATAATGCAATACCTTCATATATTATCTCTCATTATTCGGCGAAGGTGGCATGGAAGATTGGATTATGTACATATCGACTTCTAGTTTCCTCCGAGGCAAGGCATAGGATATCATGTCGCCAGGTCACTTGCAAAGCTCCTTGATGACCATGCGGTATATTGATACACTTTAAGGTCGGGTCGCCTTACGTGCGATCGAGATTATACAACGGTAGATTTAAAAGAGAAAGTAAAAGTTACGTTACAGGCATACAGGCTAAAGAAGAAAACAAGTCATAGAATGTTTGCAGCGCCAGACAAGAGGTAACGAAATAACTGGCGAGCACTAGAATTTTCAGACAACTCAATGAACTAAAATCTTCGTTAAAACAAAGCGAAGAGCAAACAACTAGAAGCATGATAAGTATGCAACTGCTAGCCGAGACCAGTAGAGAAGCGAGGGTATAGTTGATCCAAAATCAATCATTATCCCTATGTGTAAGAGCGAGTGTGTCAAAAGAGTCAAACGGAGCAACAAAAAAAGCAATAAACTAACTATATTAGGATACATACATTGGTTCTATGCACCTCCATGCCATGAGTGATGTTCGCGCTTAATGTGGTTTTTAAGTGCGGACTTCCTCGTGTATATAACGTTACAGTGCGGGCATGGGTTGTGTTTATTTCCATGACTGCGGCACCATTCATAGACTCTCTCATAAACCCCTTTGCAAGGGCAGCCGGGTATCATGCAATGACAGCTGCCGTCTAGGGGGTTAGTCCAAGAGCGCTCCCAAGCATTATCTAGCACTGGGTTGCTTGAACTCTTCCCCACCCGTCGGGCCGAACTTCTTCGCCTTGACGGACCAGCTTCATGTGATGAGTCTGGATTAGGCATAGCCTCAAGCGTCGGTCCATGGTTTACGGGAGGTGGATTGTGAGTGGGTCTATAGGGGTTCAGAGTAAGCAGGTAATGAAGGGGTTGTGACTGTCATCTACTTACTGCTCTAGAGTAAACACCGTCGAGGAACTAGTGGCCTCCGAATAAGCCATATGCGTATTCGTATTGTCAGTAGGAAGGGGCTGGAAGCACAGATTCGCAAGGCCGGTAACGGCGCCATAAAGTTCTCCGGGCGTGGAGAAGACGGGCGCTGGAATGTATGCGCTGCTTTCTTCTGGTGGCTCATGTTGCTCGCGGTTAGTCGGGTAGTAAACTTGGGGATTGGGCGCGGTGGTGGAAAAAATTGAGTGAGCACCAGCGAAAGTGCTGCCACCCTGCTCATTGAACTCAAGGTATGTGGATAAAGGTCTTCGTAAAACGGTAGCGCGCAACCCGCGCCACCGTGCGTCGGTTACCATCCCGACTGGGGACAAAAGTTCATAACTTAGCACTTACATCGACATGTCGAAGGGGATAGATCCATCTTTAGCCTCGGCGTAGGTGTGGTCGTCGTTATAAGAAGACATAGGTCGCTGCGTTGTATGGGATAGGGGGGCGGGAACGGGGGCGGGGGAAGGATTTGACCACTCTACCCTATGCCTCGCGCGCATATATATGGCTACCCTAACCGAACCGAGTCAACCTGCCGCCTTGCGCCGATCCACCCGCGTTGAACGCCTTCCATCCGGAAAGATGAACGCATATTGTTTGCGTCCAGTGCGGACGACGGGAGCAAATGGACACGCCCAATGTGGTTATCACTAACCGAGCGATCTTCAACAATGAACAAGACCGGGTGGCTATCGGCCGATCCCTGAACGGAGAGAATCTGAACCCCGAAGCGCGTGGGCGGGGCAAACAAATCCCGACGCGAGGCACATGCCTGAGCGATGAATGCGGGCATGATCACATAGTCAGAGACCTGTTAAAGCGTGAGACTTGAGCCTCTCCTTTCATATGATGGGCCTGCCAGCGAGGGATGAGGGGACCAAGAGGTGGGTTGCAACTGTAGGATCGTGTCGGCGCTAGCAACGGTTTAACGCCGTGGCTACGACGGTAACCAGCTGAAGCCACGCTGGTCGGCTCCGGCGGGCTGGTTCCGGAGTGGACCACTGCGCAGCTCGAGACCACCCACCGGACAGCTATCCTCCGACATGAGGATACCGGGTGCGTCGGAGTGTCGGCGAGGCGATGTGACTATTCGTTGGTGAGTGGAATGTGCGGTGGAGAGGTTCTAGCCCCAGTACACCTAGAAGGCCTCGCTACACGCTTAATCTAATTTAACAGGCATCGAGGGCTCGGTTGAAGGGCAGTGATTAGACGGCGGGTAATGTTTACACGCCACGACGGCACGTGACGGGTTGATCCAAGAGAATGACGATATGTAGCTCGTAATCCAGCTTCCTCGCAGCAAAATTTAAACGTCATGTATCGTATGTGTAGTAGGTATCTGAGCGACATATGACCGATAGGAAGAGAAACAGAGCATACAACCCCAAAATCCCGCTCTCGGGACGTAAATTAGCATATATCCCAACATTAATCCACCAACCCAGAAGCTATCTGCACAGGAACCGAGCACACCGAAGAAAACGACTGTTTGTCGTCAGTGCCTGGTTGACATCATAGAGGCTATGTGAGAGGGGCGGTGGGCCTGGCTCACGTTAAAAAATAAACGGGGATAGCCTCGAGATTAATTCGTAATCCGAGCACTTCGATTTGCGTAATGTCCGGTAATTGTGAACAAAGGTCGACGGTTATAGGGCATGCTTCCTCGGGAGCTTCGCGCGAAGTACTTCGAACATCTGGGCCACTTCATGACGATGTCCAGGCTTGCAAAATGTAAGAACGAGGTTAGTGCTGACTGAATTCGACCTGCTTCTTTATGACGCTTTGCCTTGCAGTTTATCTGATTGGTTGTAGCAAACGGCGGAAGTGCTTTAGTCTCTGACATGCGGCTACTTTGAAGGGGGGTGTATGAAAGTCCATGGTAAATGCGCATTCAAGAAACCATGTAAAACAACTCATATTGCAGTTAAAGTCCGACAATCATTCCAGTCAACCCAGCGTCTACTTTTTGTTCTGTCC
>WSTH01001877.1:0-10291 GCA_019616345.1 Ceratobasidium sp. 395
GCTTAACCGGTCCAAATAGATTTCACGCCAGCCGAGATCGAGAGAATATCCAGTACCGCGTTCATACCTGCAGCAAAAACAACGGTCTCTCCAAATGGCAGTACGACTTCCACTCAACAGATGTTTAGGCCAACCCAAGTCTATTTCGGCAGTTCTCTAAACCGTGGAAGCGCACCTATTGGATTATTTACCTTCGTGGACTTTGGACCTAAGGCGGCTACATTCCTGAGGGCTGTGGGAGTTAAGGATGAGCCCACCACGCAAGAAATTTGTGCTATCATCATGCAAGATCCGAAAGCTTTCAAAGACGCTATTGGGGGGTACGAGCAGTAAGCGTTGTGTCCTAGTTCATTTTAACATCCGCATTTATCCCTGGCCAAGGTACCTTACGGAACTAAAGCGCATTGGTGCGCAGGTTTCGGCCTTTCCGTCCGCTATGCGAAAAGCGATGTCGCGATCGCCTATGTTAGTTGGCACGAGACGAGTAGCAAAGAAGTCGGTGCGGTCGCCAAAAGAGCGCCGCGCCTCGGATGCCAGTGATGATGAAGCTGACGTCGACATTCACTTTGAGCTTCTCCGTGCTGAAGAAGTGAGTTATTCTAGCCATTAGTGCACGCCACAACCTACTAATCACAAATACCAGATTCTCATTGTTGACGATGCACACGCAAATTCTTTGTTTGGCCACGAAATTTGGGGTGCTCCACAGGAAGACGTGGTCGAACAGTTCTACGAGAAGCTCGGGTCTAAACGATTGAGTGCTCTAGTATACGAAGAGTATCGAAGTGTTGGCTCACAGAATAAAACCACCAAGCGGGCCCAGGATATGCGTGCCTTGGTACTAGAGCGGCTCCCGTTGTTTTTGCACGAACATACCCACATGAGGTGTTTGATAAAGCCTGACTGGCTGGCAGAGGGAGATCACTTCCAAGTGGGTTCGCAAAAGCCGGGATATAACAAGTATTCATTTATTGAATCTCCAGGTTCTCATGGTCAACAAGCTACAACTCACCCGCAACCTTAGCTACGGTCGCGGCTTCTCAGCTACGCAGGAAGCATCCGCTGCGGCTAAGCGGGAGGGAGCTCGGGGTACCGTGATACTCTGCCTGGCTGAAAACTCTCAGACCGATCTCTACGAGTGAGTATATGCACTGTCTTCTAATGTCTATGCCTAATACAGATACAGGGTCGCAAATTCCTTATGCAAAGTCCTATTCGCAAGCCATAAGATTAATGATAGCTTGTTGTTCATGACTATCTTATCGACCGATTTGCGAGCGCTGAAGCGGCGAGGGTATAACGGTAAATAACTAGACGCATCCGCCCCTAATCTACTGATTGATGGGCTTGCAGTCGACCGCATATTGAATCAGCAAAAGGCGGAACGAATGCGCGCGGAGGCGGCTCGCGCCCAACTCGAACGCGAGCGAAAGGAAGCTCAAGAGGCCGAATCCCGCTCGATAGCTGCAGCCGCAGGCCAGAAAGCTATTCAGCCGCCTGCATCTATTTCGGAGAAAGACCCATTGGCGAATAAACCAACGCCTACACCGGCTGTCGTAAATTCTCAACCAAAAGGCAACTCGAGGCAGAGCGTTCTAGGTACATTTAACAGCTTCCGACAGAAGATTGGAATGCCCGTGGGAGATAGAGGGAGCGGGCTTGATACAAAGGCGCTGCTCGGTGCCCCAGGGGGTTCTACTCAACCATCAACGTCGACGCCTATACCACGGGCACCCAGTCCATCCGGACAAGTCACTTCACAGGATAACATCGGTGAGTGTTCGAATATCGTCCTCCGACCTTTAAGTTAAACGAGCGGTGACTTCATAGAAAACAATGTCCGTATGGCAATCGCTGCGTGCAGGCCGGAAAGCCAATCGCTATTACACAACCGTCAACAAATGAATATGGTAAAAGAATCCTTGGACGAGGGATACTGCGATATTAGTGGTTCAACGGATGATTTCACCCTCGCAGGTACATCTCGCTATCATGTTAACACCAACAGCCAATCTAACTGTCGTTTACAGGGGAAGTTGTCGGATATCGAGTGTACATAGCCAATGACGTTCCAGATCCGGGATTGCTGGCCGCCCTGAAGTTCGACCCAATGTCAAGATTCGGAAATCTTGTCATTACGCCACTTCGAAAGTTATACAAGTTACCTCCGTCGAGTGTTCATATATTCTATGATACTAAAGGCCAAACCATTGCCTTTAATCGAAACGGAGGGCTATTTTTGAACTTGAGGTATTATGAGGTACGCTCCATGATTGTTCATCCATTTGCGCACACTCGCTGAATCGCTGACCACTCAGGCATGGCACGATGAACTCGTCAAAGGAGGAAGTTTACAGAAGGCCTTGGTTTCGTGGTATTTTTCGTTGGCTCACGAGATTGCTGTGAGTAAAGTAAACAGATGCATTGATGATTAAATTAAGGCTATTTCCGTTTAGCACAATCTGGTCCAACCCCATAATGCCGAGCACGAATACTATTTCAGTTCTCTGGCGGAGATGCACATGCCTGAGTTTTCCGCTTTACTTCTAGGATCTTAAACGCCGTTACTCAGATGTCACTTCCCTATACGCACACGTTAATCTACAACACAATCCTTTATTGCTTCTAATTTAACCCTGGATCCTTGCAAGAGTGTGCCGGGCGCGAAGAGTTTGTGCGCGTTTAGTTCCAACTATTTCATCACGACCTAGTCGGGCAACGAGATACATTCGAGTGTTCAGATCATGTCATCCCTGCCCATATAGCCTAGCGGGCGCTGAAAAATACTGATTACGAACTACTGTAAGCTACTTATGCCACCTCGCTATTTCAGTGTGCCTCAGGTTCGTACACTCATCTATGTTCACACTCGTACTCACGTATCGCATCGTATATAGGTGACGTGTGTGGAACAAAGATGCCGTGAGGCTCGGGCACCTACCAGCCCGAGGATGACGACGCTAGTACGGGCAGCTATGAGTTGTGCATCGCTACAACATTATTATAGGCGAGTTTATACATGTCATACTGTGCTCGGCATGTTCTCTATCTCAGTACAGGTATATCATCCCGGTGCCGAGCTAGCAAACAAGACAACAAGAATCCGGCGCCTAAAGTACTCGGGCACGGCTGATATAAGCGTCGCCGATCACCGATTGGAAATTCGATTCACCCAGGTATATTATGATCTACCATCTACGTCAACGTCTCCCACTTTATACTACCAATCGGCCTCGGCAGTCAGCTCGGGCTTCCGACCAGTACTTAAGCGCAACTCCCCAGACCATTCAAGCACTCCAACATACCTTCTTAGCCAAGCACTGTTGTTACCGAGCTTTTAAGCCAACATGGACGCCCTCCCTACAGTCACCCTGGACGAAGTTCTTGGCCACGCTACTCTCCAGAATCTCGTCTATCTTATTGGCGGATTAGCTGTGCTCAAAGTCGCACAACTTTCCTATAATCCGGTCCGACAACAATTCTCGCCGCTTCGCCAGCTTACCGGCCCCAAGAACGAGAGCCTCATCTTTGGTCACATGAAGCGAATCTTTGCTGCATCCGGCTGGGTAATACAGGAGGAATGGATGGAGAGATATGGAGCAACCTTCGCATATAGGAGCTTCCTTTCAGTACGTTGAACGATTCTACCTACACGCTTGAGTGCTAACGATGTGTATTCAGTCTTACCGCCTGTTTACTACGGACACGCGCGCCCTTGCTTTGTTAGTTCTCAGCACTATTGCAGCTAGACCGTATCAAACATTAATTTGCGGATATTTGTAGCATCATGACCCAAAGTAATAGCTTCCCTAAGCCAGAGATGCTTCGAAAAGGTATTGCGAATCTCTTGGGAGAAGGTCAGTTGCGTCTCAACGCCGTTCGATAACCTTGGTCTAAGCTATTACTTCCAGGGATATTGTTTGCTGAATTCGATACTCACAAGCGCCAGGTCAGCCCATATTTCACATTTTCTATATCTTCCATATTGAATAACATTAATTCGCTAGCGTCGTATCATGGTAATAATGATTTGCTCACACGCTAGCAGGATTTGTGCTAATGTGATCATTATACAGAACCCAGCCTTTGGGCCTCTTCAAGTCCGCGAGCTAGTTCCTATCTTTTGGCAGAAGTCGAACAAGGTACGAATATATCAGGCTGCTTCAGCCACTTTAACTAATCATGTATGGGCCGGTACACTTATCAAGCTCAAAGATATTTGGCTTAATATAATTAAGACCAACCCAGAAGGTGAAACGGTCATTGAGGTGATGTCTTGGCTCAGTCGAGCCACTTTGGACATCATCGGGGCGGCAGGTAAGCATTTACGAAACCAGGACTCTAGCTGAACTACTCACGTTTTACGGCGATAGGCTTCGATTACCATTTCAACTCTCTTGATGAGGGCGACGAGGACGAGTTGGCCAAGGCTTTTTCCAAAATATTTTCAGAAGGTCAACAAATGACAGTGCTTGGTATTCTCAAGAATTTCATCCCAGCCCTGAGTGTCATTGTAAGCCCACCTACTTTATTATTCAGACTCATTCTCATGTAGAAATAGCCAGATGAACGTAGCAAAAGGCTGAAGGCTAACATGGAAATGTCAGTTTTCTCCGGCTTTAGTCCCGTTCAGAAGAACCGTACAGCTTACACAACCTTCGTCACGTAGTATGAACCGGATTGGGATGAAGGTAGTCCAAGACAAGAAAGCGACGTTGTCTCAAGAGCTCAAGACCGGTTCAACTGCTCAAAGCCGCGATTTACTTACCCTGCTCATCAAGTCAAACATGGCTTATGAGAATGAGGATCAGCGGATGACTGACGAAGAAGTGCTTGGTCGTACGCCGAAATCTTCTTCTGAGGTCTCTTGTGAAAACCTAACCCATGGCTACAGAAATTTCGACGTTTTTGGTAGCTGGCCACGAGACCACTAGCACATCAACGACGTGGGCTCTGTATGCGCTTTCCAAGAATCTCGAAGCACAAGCGAAGCTTCGACAAGAGCTACTCGAATCCGGGCTTGGAGATGAGCCAAGCATGGCGGATTTGGACAAGCTTCCGTATTTGGATAATGTGGTCCGCGAAAGTCTACGTCTTTACGCACCCGTCGGAGGTACCGTTCGCGAAGCTGCCCACGATGTACATGTACCAGTTTCCAAGAGCTTCAAGGATAGGCACGGAATGGAGCATGATCATATTATGTATGTGCTGCTCACACTGCTCTTGGTAAAATGTACCGACTTTTCATAACAGCCTACAAAAGGGAGATACGATTTTCCTTCCAGTACAGGTTATGAACCGCAACAAGGAGATTTGGGGCGACGATGCACATGAGTTCCGGTGTGTACCCTCAGGTTACAATTACCGCACTTTTCTCATAGGTTTTTAAAGTCCCGAACGATGGGACAACCTCCCTGAGGCTTCAAAAGCTATGCCCGGAGTCTGGGGACATCTTATGACGTGAGTTTGTTCTTGATTTCTTCGGTTGATATATTTGGAGTCAACGTGCACATATACTCAGCTTCCTCGTTGGAAACCGCTCTTGTATCGGTTACCGTTTTGCTGTCATCGAGTGAGTTACACCGTAATCTGGTTTGCCCATACACTAAACATTCGATTTACCTTTAGAATGAAAGCACTCATATATTCTCTCGTCCGAGCAATCGAATTCGACATCAGCCCTGACATTGAAATTGAGGGCAAAACAGCGTACGTTTTACTATTGCTCACCCAGCTACACCCCAGCTAATCCCAACGATAGAATGGTTACTCGTCCGCGCGTTGTATCCGAGCCGGAGAAAGGAGGCCAGCTGCCACTTATTTGCAAACCCGTTCTCACGATTTAACATGGAGCAAATGTCATCTTATCGGTGCTTGTTATGGCATCTCCGTGCTTATGGTATGTTTTTACTATGCTGTATTCGCGACCGTGTCCTAGGTTATCATTCGTACTTGAACTATATACATATTGATTTTTCGACTCTCCTATGGGTGTGTTATAGGGCTGTAGTCCAAACGGGTTAGATCCCGGCGTCTTAAGGCGTCTTAAGGTATTTTAAGAGTGACCAGAGCGAGTATGCAACCGAAACCTACGGAAGGGTCGCTGAGATTCCATACGACGCTTGAGGACCATCAGTGCGCTCAGTCGAGGTCACGTGGTACACGCGACGCGACGCGTTGATCCGCGCCTTGCTACCACCATCCTGTGAGACTTCGCCTGTTGCCTTTTGCTTCATACCCGCCGCTCTCTCGCAGTACACCCTGTTGGTCTGCCTGAGAAGATTCCCTAAAGTGCCCGAGCCATGTTTGCGTGTCGACTCACGCTTGCCGGCAACAAGCCGATTGGTGGGACGTGCCACGCGCCTCAAGTGCTTCCAACAACTCCTCGGGTAGCTGTAAATAGCTGCCTAGGGGCGATTGCACGATCCTCTGCTAGTTCAAAACGTCATGCCTCCCTTTACCATCCAATCCTCACCCAGTGCAGTAATATCCTATCGAGTGTTGAGGTTTGAATTATTTTCGCATTCGCGTATACCGTCTGAGCATGGTTAATTGCGCGGCAGATGCTCTCGAACTTGAGAAGGTGCAGCTGCCGTAATTAGTTGATCAGCCGCCGGGCCCCGGGACTTCGGGCACCTTGTGCCCGGTCCCCGATTGGAAATCTAGTCTCGTAGTGTTATATGGCCAGCTGCTCTTATCTATGCATATTCTCTTTTCTACTAATCCTCTTGGTGGTACACTCTTATACTGAGGTTCTATTTGACCAATCGCGTAGCAAATAGAGCTGTTGATTTGGAATCCCAAGCGTTTTGGCTCAACCGTGTCTCGATTGAATCGACTTTCCAGCATGGCTACTTCTTCTACGAGTACTTTGGGGGAAATCCTCGACTATGTTACCACTCGAAATATAGCGTATGTCTTGGGTGCTCTAGCTGTACTGAAAACTGCGCAATTATCATATGATCCAATCCAACGCATGTTCTCCCCACTTCGTCATCTGCCCGGTCCCAAGAATGACAGCCTTATATTTGGAAATCTGAGGCGAATCTTTGCAGCACCCGCCTTAGCTGTACATGAAGAATGGCTCGAACAGTACGGTTCCACATATGTATATAGAATCTTCTTCTCGGTATGTCCAGTGGTTTAATTATCACATTTCGGAGACTCATGAACACGTCAGGCGTGTCGTCTGTTCACATCGGATACGCGGGCCATGTCGTAGTCAGTTGATAGTCTGAGGCATCTAGGAATTGATAGCCCCTAACTGATCGTTGTTTAGTATTCTGACTCAGAGTAATGATTTTCCCAAGCCGGAGAGTCTACGACGAGCGTTAGCAAACTTATTAGGAGAGGGTGAGTTTCCTTCTACATCTTGATAACCAGGAACGGTTGCCCTAACGGTTTCTCTAGGGATATTGTTCGCAGAATTTGATACTCACAAGCGTCAGGTGAGCCAATCCATTGCAACCCGTACTAATTCGCCACGCTCACTTCGTATTCTGATAGCGTCGTATAATGGTAACTACCTCGTACCTTTTAGTATAAAAGGTTTTTAAACAACTCCTCAGAACCCAGCCTTCGGTCCTGTTCAAGTTCGTGAGCTCGTGCCAATCTTCTGGCAAAAATCCAACAAGGTATTTTACAAGCAGCATATCCGGATAACTTTGGCTAACGACAGGCCAACAAGCTCAAAGATATCTGGCTGAACACAATTAAATCCAGTCCAGAAGAGACAACGACCATCGACGTCTTGTCTTGGTTAAGCCGTGCAACCCTTGACATCATCGGAGTCGCAGGTCAGATATGCTTTGAGAAGTTCTCTAACTCGGCCATTAATTATTGTGTGCTCATGTAGGTTTCGACTATCATTTCAATTCTCTTGACGGAAACGATGAGGATGAGTTGGCGAAGGCGTTTTCGAAAATATTCGAGGCTGGCCAACAAATGACAGTATTCGCCATTCTGAGGAATTTTATTCCACTATTACAGATCATCGTAAGCTTTCCTGTGTTGCTTCTTTACCTGGATCTCATTGATCTGGCGCGCATATAGCCCGACGAGCGCACTAAGATAACGAAAAATAACATGGCCAAGTAAGAGCAGCCTTTTTGAGGGCTATTATGAGACTTATTTGGGTTATTTTCCTTAGTATGCGTCGAATTGGAATGAAACTAGTGGAGAGCAAAAAAGAGGCCTTGGCACAAGAGCTGAAGACTGGCTCAACGGCACAAGGTCGCGACCTCCTTACGCTGCTCATCAAGTCGAACATGGCATACGAGAACGAGGGCCAGCGAATGACGGATGACGAGGTACTCGGTCGTACGTCCAAGATTAACACCAGGTGCCAAATGCTTACTTGATCTGCGCCCTAGAAATTTCGACGTTCCTTGTGGCTGGACACGAAACCACAAGCACAGCAACGACCTGGGCACTATATGCGCTGACAAAACACCCAGAGGCGCAACGAAAGCTGAGGAAAGAGCTGATAGAGTCAAGCCTGGGGGACGAACCCAGCATGGCTGACCTGGATAAGCTCCCGTACTTGGATAATGTTGTTCGCGAAAGCCTGCGTGTCCATCCACCAGTTCCGTCTACCATTCGCGTGGCCGACCATGACGTGCAGGTACCGGTTTCCAAGAGCTTTAAGGATCGATACGGAGTAGAGCAGACGCACATCACGTTCGTATTAAATAACAACTTGGTTTGAAGCACGCTAATGTATTTTTGTTAGCGTCCAAAAAGGTGATGGTATTATTATTCCGATCGCAAGCATGAACCGTGACAAAGACATCTGGGGAGACGATGCGAGGGAATTCCGGTGGGTCTAATTCGCATGAAAATGATTGCGCCTGTCTAACCTATCCGTGTAGTCCTGAGCGATGGGACAACCTTCCTGAGTCTGCAAAGGATATGCCGGCGATCTGGGGGCACTTGATGACGTGGGTTAACTGTCAGTCATACGAAGTGGGCTATTGTTGATTAAGACCTTATAGCTTCCTTGCTGGTAATCGTTCTTGTATCGGTTTCCGCTTTGCCCTCATCGAGTAAGTCAGAAAGGTTTCCCAAGATAGACTACTGTCTAAAACTAATTTTCTTATTCAGGATGAAAGCGTTAATGTACTCTCTAATCCGAGCGATTGAGTTTGACATCAACCCCGACATCGAAATCGAAGGAAAAGCAACGTATGTTCATCGCATTATTGTGGTCTCCCAAGGTGAAACTTACTGTCCAATAACAGGATCGTCATTCGCCCTCGTGTTGTCTCTGAGCCGGAAAAGGGTAACCAAATGCCGCTGATTTGCAAGCCCGTTGGGCCAATGTAACCTCAGCTACTGAGCTGTGTAATGATTTCTGGCTTTGCTGCTATTGTATCTTTTCCTGTTTTAGTTTCGTATGCTGTTGTGTTGGTAAGACTGCTACCCGTGTGCTCTGCTTTATTCTCCATTTTTAAGACTTGTCTGCTAGCATCAAGGAGTGGATTATTTCAAAACCATCTAATCCACTCCAAACAAGTCTCGGGCATCGCCATGCCCGAGCTTAGCCACAATTGCAAATTTAACCTTATACAGGTGGACCCCGATGATGTATCGGTTTGGTCCCATGAATAAACACGGGCCATACATAATCTCAATACTTGATTATTTCAAATTTGTTTATTAGGATTTCTAAATCACTTTCTACACTGTTCAAACGGCAAGTTCTACAATACCTAACTGGCTCAAACGACTGATAGTGTCACCTCCCGACTCTCATGCTGGCTTCGTCGAGGCATGTTAATACAGCAGCAACAGGGGAGCTGTAACTCGTTGCTGAATTGCTGAATTGCCAATTCAAAGCGCCGCATACATCACTGGGGGCTATACATGATTACCAGTATACGTGATCGGGGGTCCACCTGTAAACGAACAGATTGACTCGATCGTGCCCATCAGTGCCCATCTCTGACGATCATGCTCCTAGATTGACGCCTTTCCTCTAGTTTATATTCGAACATCGCACTAGCGCTAAGCCTAACCTTCTAGCCGTGGCCGTTATGGTTTCCCATCTTGAAATCACGCCAGACAATATCCTAGACTATCTTAATGTCAAGAATCTACTTTATATCTGTGGCAGCGTCTTTCTCTTCAAGCTCGGAAGGTGGCTGTACTTGCCGATTAGAAAGGTTTTTTCGCCACTCCGACACCTGCCAGGTCCCAGAAATGAGAGCTTTATTTTCGGAAATTTAAGGAGGATATTTGCAGCGCAAAACTCGGTTGTACACGAGGCGTGGATCAAGCAGTATGGACCAAC
>WSTH01001878.1:0-10284 GCA_019616345.1 Ceratobasidium sp. 395
GGAGCAGGAGCCTCAGAGAGTGATGAGCTAGGCATATGATGCATTTCTTTCATAACGTCCAGGAGATTATTCGACTTCGTTGGGTCTTGGTCGCCATTCATTCCCTCAAGTTGAGCGGAAAGTGTGTCCTATAAGGCGTCAGTTCGGGTTGCTATAATTGATACTTTCATACAACACTAACCGCTCGTTGAATTTGTTTGGCCAAAGACTCTCTAACTTCTGCGATCTTGGACTTGTGAGCTGCTAACTCGTTGTCTTTCTGTTTAAGCCTCAAATCAGTGGAGCGGCATAGCTGGTTGGCAAATACTTACGCGTTTGATTTCCCCACGCAGAGCGTACATGGCCTTGTTCTTGTCTTGGTTAAGTCCCGTAGTAACCTCGGTAATGAAATCTTTCTCGTGGTCTGACTGTAAACGACGATCCAGATGCATAAGCTGAAGCGAAGCGAACTCGTGCAAATAGTACTATACCTACCAATTTACCAGCACGATAGCGCTCCAAAATTGTTTCGGCGCTCTTTTTCATAGCAGAAATCTCGGAATTCAGGTTGTTGATCGTACCCTCCTGTTCAGAAACGCGGGCTTGCAAGACAGAATCGGTAACGGCAGTGGGCTCAGGAACTGCAGCCTCAAGCTCCTGCACTTTCGAGCGCAGACCGTTAAGTTCTAGCTCCTTCTCCCTGAAGCGATGTTCGATAAGGGTCATAGATGCGCGCGCGTTTTCGGCGTCGGCACGATGAACGTTTGCTTCGGCCTTGTATTCCAAACAGCGCGCGTTGGTACTTGCGATTTGCTGTTCGAGCGAGCTGGACCTGGCTTTTTGATCAGAGGCTTGGGCAGTGAGCGTCGCGATCTCTTGTTGGGCGGAAGTTCGGAAATCTGACAATACACCATCGAGAGTTTTCTAAGCGGACCACTAATCAGTTGCTAGCTACGCCTAGGAGTATATCGGACTTACTTTGGCTGATATACATGCGCTCAGCTCACTCCCCAGACGCTTGGCCTCGGCTTGCTGTGTTGAGAGCTCGACCTTTAAGCCTTGCATATTATCCTAAAATGAAACATACGGCAAGTATCGCATGTGAGAGTTAGTCTAATTGTATCAACGCATTTCTTACTTTCTGTTCAACGCGGAGAGTATCGAGTGTACGCATAGAATCCTTGAGCTTCTGAATAGACGACAAACGATAAGCTAGTGAGCAAGGCTGATATAACTACTACAGACCTGTTCGGCTGCTTGGCGAAGCCCTCGAACTTGTACGAGCTCTGCCTAAGTAAGGGGTAGATCGCTATATTTCGAACGATGAAGGAATATAGAACTCACATTTGCTCGTTGTGCGCTCTCTTGATATTGGCCAACTTGGTCGCGCAAAACCTGAAGCTCCCGTTTTAGTTGAGCCTCTCGCTCCCCCGAAGCATGAACATTTCCTAACAGAGAGTCACGCTCCGTGATCCTGCAAATTAAATATTTAGACGAGTATGATGCAGAAAAAAAGCTACGTACTGGGAGCTGTGTGACTCTTTTGCGTGGGCCAGTTGTTGCTTGAGATGAGTAAGCTCGACGTTCTGGCACTCGAGCTTTGACTCGTTTCTCGAAAGTGTTTGCTCCAACGAGTCGACCCTTCCACACGCAGCTGTGGCCTCAGCGAGCTTCCCGCGTAGTGCAAATAGCTCGCCGCCGACGCGTACGGCCTCGGTTTGGCTCATATTTAGTGCCACGACCCTGCGCGAGTATGACTCTCAGCTGTGACAGAAAGTAAGGAAGAGTATATGCGCACTGATCCTCGCGAACTTTCTCAAGCTCAGCAATCCTTCCTTTCAAGTTACTGATTTCTTCACCAGCTCGAGTTAAGTTGCGCTCCGCCTCAGCAAGACGTGCAACCGATGCCTCATTCGTCTTGCGCGTTTCATTTAGGGATCGGCTCTTTAGCTCAACGTCTTGAACTAGCGACGAGACACTAAAACATCATTGTGAGTCGAGCTGTATAAATAGATTACTGGAGGACGCACCGTTCCTTAGCCTCACTCTCCTCCCGACGATGAACCTCCAGTTGAACGAGTGTCTCGTCGTGTGCACTTCGTAACGACTCAAGTGACTCGTTCTTCTTGGCTAAGCTGCATACGTTGTTAGAGCGACCACCTTATAGGAATGAATAAAATACCTACTCCGTAAGCGCTATCTTCAAGTCATGGGAGCTGGAATCGTTTTGTGCTTCCAAGCGCTTAATCTCCTTCGTGAATGCCCATTCGTTTTCAGCGAGTAGGCTTTGGATCCGGGCGTTACTAGTCTACCGATCAGAAAAAGTTCACTTATTGTTGCTAATAAGACTCACTCGGTGGTCAGAGACGAAACGCTCAGCTCAAGGTTCTTCGCTCGATCCGTCGCAGAACTCTCAGAAGCGCAAAGCTCAGAGCATTTGATGGTAAGATCGTCTAGTTGGTGTTCTAATACGAGAGTCAGGTTAGCAAACTTAGATTTCGGTCAATTAGATGAGAACGATTCACGAAGTGAGGCCAAGGACTTAAAGCCTTCGGTATGTTCATTCGCCATTGCAATCAACGAGCCCTGGAGTTCTGTATTGCGCTCGAGCGACTCGCTATAGTTCCCGCGGACCTGAGATAACTCATCTCGAAGCAGGTCTGAAACACCTTGCTCTACAGTAATCAGGAGATGGGGTGAGCTGGAAAGATTAATATTAAATGCCCCTAAGCAAACTTACGTTGGCGGAGATTGATTTGAAGCTCCTCGCAGAGGCTTTGGTATTCAGTAATTCTATCGTGTAACTGACCTCGCTTTTCTTCAGAGATAGCTTGCGAGCGTTCGATGGCTTATCATTAGAGCGGGCGTGAGTCGAGTTATTACAAGCCGGGATCTTGAGTACTTACCTATATTCGCGTCACGGATGTCCTGCTTCAAGCCTGCCAACTCGGCGGAGAGTTGCTTGGACTTAGCATTGTGCTCGTGCAAGTCCTTGATCTGTGTTTGAAGCTCGTCGACGCTGATAAATAATTGAGTTTACATTGCGTTAGAGAGTGCGTTACACATACTGCTCTAGCGTTTCTGTCAACTGAGACTGGGAGTCGCGCAGTGCTCCTTCAGCCTGAGCCTTCTGTTGACGTTCTTGTTGCAAGAGGCTGGAATAACTTTCGGCGTGTTTGGCCTAACATTGAATGAGCTGCCGTCGCCCTGGACAGCAACAAATAGCGACTCACTTTAGTATCGCGCTCCACTACAAGTCCGTCGCACTTGATTTGCATATCTTGTAGTTCGGCCTTCGTAGCACTGCAGTGACCGCAGGTAGGAGCATCGCGATCCCGACTGCGTCTAGAAGGGGTTTTTGGAGGAAGAAGGTACTCGTGAGGCTTAGACTGAAGAGGGTTAGGCGGAGGAGCCGGTGCAACAGGCTCTACGAGGTCGGCGTCTGGGGTGTGTCGGTAGTCCGCCAAACTTGAGGTAGCAGAGAAAGAATCTCCTCCCGACAGGGCAATCGAATGGTCCATGTGGCCGATACCGGCGTCGATTTCAGATCCAGTTACATTGCGTGCATTGAGCTTGCTCGGATGCCAGGAGGGCTCGAGTTTCATATGAGACGATGGAGCCACGGGCGTAGTGGATAATTGTAACTGTGGTTTTGAGCTTGGCTTATTTGATGCGTTTAGTGGTATCACTGCAGGAGCCATGACGCGCCGGGTGGTGGGAAATGCGTCGGCAGAGAACTTGCCAGGTGGCTGGGGAGATGGCGTCGATGTATGCGCAAATTTGAATACTTCCTGCCGGAGTAGAGTATTATTTGAGGGACTCGGGGAGGTTTGTGGCTTGTTAGCACGCAGTCTGAATGCATTCGTGCCGGAAGAAAATTCTGCGCTGGTGAGAGGTCCCGGCTTCGTTGCCTTGAAAAATGGCTGGTCCGCTGCGGCGGCGTTTGCCATCCCATTGCGAGAGTTTTGACGCTGGTCCATAGATGAGTTCGATTTGGAGACTCGGTCGCGGGCCTGCTTCGACTGGGAAGTGTCCGGGTTAGTGAAGGCGAATTCCAGAGGGAGTGGCGGGGTTGGGTTGTGAGAAGGGAAATGAAGATAAGAGTCGCCCATTGTCGTACGCGCGGCCAAGAGCTATGCGTTGACCGCTGGTGGTGGGACGCTCCAGGGGTCCTGGTCGCGAGCACTGGCCGGGCTTTATTTGTACCGCGTTAAATGCATCCGTCAATCAATTGGGTCCGTCGATCAATTCCGTCGGTACAAATAAAGCTAATTAATCACGCGCTGGCCACGACCCTCAAGTTCAACTTACTGGGTTATTAGCGCGACAACAATCGAACATGCCAGAGTTTTGGGATAGACTGTTCACAACATTGAATGTCACGAATGTATGCGCGCGCTCTCTGGCCTTGACAGGTGTTCAAATGTTCTATCTATAAATTTGACTACAATTCAGTTTAAACGCGTTCGTTACATACAATACCGCACTTGTCAAAGTCACGGTCAAGACATTGAAGTTGATAAATATTCCATATCCATCGTCCAAAGATCAGAACAGGCCAATCACTTGGCCCTTTTCGTCCAGTCCAACCTCCCAGAAACCCTGCAAAAGTTACTGTCAGAGTCACGTAACGAGCATAAGAAAACAGTTACTTACAGGCCGTGTCCCGAGACCAGGCATAGTTTGCATATCCTAGGGGCATGAAACGTTAGACTTAGTCAAGTGAACAACCGGATGGAACGTACGCCAAGGATTGGATACAGGAATCCAGCACCGGCGGAAAGACGGACAGCGCGAATTGGGATAGTAAAGCCTAGAATAAATATTAGTTTGGCTCCGACACACAGTTGAAACACCGCTCACCGGTCGGGACGCCCTTGAGTTTGGGGTCATGGGAGAACGAATACTGCATCCAGACTAGTTAGTCACGCAAACACTCGTACGTTTGGTTATGTTCACTTACCTGAGTCTTAGCCATGCAAACTACAAAAAAATCAAAATGTTAATAACGTGTTCCCAACGACCTGCTAACTAACTTACTCGGAAGATTGCCATATCCTTGCGCCTCGTACGTAGCAACTTGCTTCGCCGCCAACTCGCTCAGCTCGATCCCGTCCGCACCATAAATCTTGGTTGCAATTGCATTGATCTTATCTGCAATGGGCAGATCGAGTGGGTATGTAAACTTGAAGTCTGGTTCGCTCGTCTCGCACGCCTCGATCAATGCCTCAGCAAGCTCGCGGGCACCAGCCCCACCCTTGGCCCAGTGATTGGAGACGACTGCAGCGTCAGCGCCAAACGTCAGCGCCTCATTCCTGACGAGCTCGAGTTCAGCAGGAGTGTCGGTACTGTCAGTGACATGTTAGCATACAGTCTCGTCAATGGAAATTTCGGCGACTTACGCAAACTGGTTGATTGCGACAATGGCCTTTACGCCAAACGATTTTGCATTTTGGATATGCTTTCCAAGGTTCTTGCAACCCTCCTTGAGCGTGACTAAGTCCTCCTTAAGATATGTGTCGTGCAGCGGCTTGCCGGGCGTAACATCTGGCCCACCACCGTGCATCTTGAGTGCACGAGTAGTCGCAACAATAACCTACACGCCGTGTATTTAGCTAACCTCATACTTGTCATAGCCAATACTCAACTGACCGTAGCATCAGGAATGAGCCCGCTAACGCGACACTTGATATTGCAGAACTTCTCCATACCCATGTCGGCGCCGAATCCACCTTCGGTGAGCACATATCCGGCGTGATCAGGACTGTCGCCCTCTTCAGTTCCTGCAAGTTTCAGTGCAACGCGATCCGCAAGGATAGACGAGTTTCCGTGCGCAATGTTCGCGAATGGTCCAGCGTGAACAAAGACAGGAGTGCCCTACGATACAAGATCGTATTAGATAGGAGCGAACCAAGGGGCCAGAGAAAGATTACCTCGAGAGTTTGCATCAAGTTCGGCTTGATAGCGTCCTTCATGAGAACAGCCAAAGCGCCTCCAACGCCAATGTCATCTGCGGTGATGGGTTGGCCAGTCTTGCTTGTCGCGACAACCATACGTCCCAAACTATCAAAAATTTGAGCTGCGCACTAAAATTTAGGAGCAATTGATCACGTACCGCTCGCGCATATCAGCCAGATCATTGCTCAGTGCCAACACAGCCATACATTCGCTCGCGACCGCAATATCGAAGCCTGTCTCGCGCGTGTGTCCTTGCTCCGTCGGATTCTGACCAACGGTAAGTTTACGCAAGAACCTGTCGTTGACATCGAGTACGCGGTTCCAGGTGATAGTATCGATGTCAACGTCAAGGCGCGAAAAGAGGCGTGCTTCTTCAGGTGTGAGATCGTCAGGATTGGTGGATTTAATGCCAAGCTTTTCGAGACGCTTGAGCATGAGCGGAGCGAAAGTACGAACGCCCTTTTTCGGTGGGACGAGTCGGTTGTAAAGCGACTGAAAATCTCTAAGTATGACACTATGAAATAGGAGACAATACAAACATACTTTGTCAGGTGTAGTAGCTTCATGGAAGATCCTTGCATCAAGCGCGGCGGCTGCACGCGTACATGAGATTTTATGACAAGCCGGACGTAGGATGAAAACATACCCAACAAATTGTTTGCCGCAGTCACAGCGTGAATATCGCCAGTCAAATGCAGGTTAAACTAAATAAATGGTTAGCGTGAGCCTCCGATAGCTTCTCATATCAACCCACCTCGTCCATAGGGAACACCTGGCTGTATCCTCCACCAGCCGCGCCACCCTTGATACCAAATGTCGGGCCCTGACTCGGTTGACGAACGCACGCAAACGCAGCGCGGCCAAGGTGCGCTCCGAGGGCTTGTGCGAGACCGATCGTCGTGGTGGACTTGCCCTCACCCAAGGGGGTGGGCGTAATTCTACCAAAAAAAACTTAGTGTCTACACCAGTTACGCTAGCATATCGACTCACCCCGAGACAACTACATATCTGCCATCCTTCCTGTACGCAAGACGATCGAGAATCGAGAGTTCAACCTTAGCTTTGTACCGCCCATAACTCTCAAGCTCGGTCGGTCGAATACCGATCTCCTTGGCCAAATGCGCAATATCCTTGGGCGTCTGCGCCATCGCAATCTCGATATCACTACCATACTCCTAGTCAGCTTGTTTCATGCAAGGCAACCACTAAACTCGTACCTCGGCACAACTTCCTTGATATCCAACGGCAAAGGCGTAACCCGCCTCTCCCTTCCTTTCGCCCACAACGACTCGGCACTTCGTAGAGTATTGACCATAAGCATCGCGACTGTCATCGGACCAACACCACCAGGAACAGGCGTAATCCAACTCGCAACCTTGGACGCCGACTCGTAATGCACATCTCCAACGAGTCTATGGCCAGACTTCTTAGTCGCGTCGGGGACATAATTAATCCCAACGTCGATCACGACACAACCAGGCTTGAGCATCTCGCCACGCACGAATTCGGCCTTACCGATCCCGGCGACGACGATATCAGCTGTTTTGAGCTATTGGAAGCAAGCGGATGAGTGTAAGCGAGGGGTGAAAAGTGTGGTAAGACATACGTAGGACTCCAAGTTCTTCGTCCGGCTGTGGCATTGCGTGACGGTTGCGTCGAGCTTCCTGAGCATCGCAGCGACGGGGTTCCCGACAATATCGCTCCGGCCGAGCACGACCGCGTGCGCACCCGCAACAGGTACGCCCGATTTTTCAATGAGTTTGATCACACCAGCTGGTGTGCACGGCGCAAAGAGCGGATCCGACGCGCGAGACGATAGTCGGCCAATATTATACGGATGGAACCTACCCCAGCACATGAACATCAATACCACTCCCACCAAAAAGCAATACCAAAAAAAACATACCCATCAACATCCTTCTCAGCACCCAAAGCCTCGATAATCACCCTCTCAGCCTCGGACCCAATCCCATCTCCATCTCCAATCGGGAGCTGAACCAAAACCCCGCTAACGCCTTCGTCCTCGTTCAACTCTTTAATCGCATCCAACACGCCTTTGACAGAGACGTCTCCCGGCAGTTGCACATGCGTCGACTTGATCCCGACCTCCTCGCACGCCTTGGTCTTCATACGGATGTACGCCGTCGAGTCAGGGCGCGATCCAGCTTGAACGATCGCCAGATGCGGATGAAAGCGCGGGTTCACGGTGCGCAAGGCCGAGACACGCGAGGCAACTGTTGAACGGATTTCTCTATCAAATAAAACATTAGTAAAAAAAAATGTAAAAAGTAAATATCAAAAACGCACTTGGCAAGCGCAGTTCCATCAATAACTCTCGCCTCACCCGGATTCGGACTCTGCCGACCAGGACTCACAGCAGGCCGATGTGAAACATCAGCAGCAACAGCAGCAGCACTCGACGCCATCCCTCTATTTCTAATCCTCCCAGTAGTATATCTCGTATAATGATTCTCGTAAAACAATCGAGTCCCAAATCCACCCGAAAACGCAGGCGCAGTCAAGTATCGTCGAATCGGAAGATTCGCAGTTAATCGAGGTGGTGTAGGGCGTAGCAGAGTCACAGTTGCGAGTGCGCGAGACCGAACAGTACCGGCTACAGCGTGGTCAAGGGCGCACGTCGAGAAGACCGAGTGCACCTTGTGCATCGTGATCAGAGGGAATCAGATGAAGCTCTTGAAAATAAATTAGGGTTAGAGCCGAATCTAGTGATAAGATAAGATCTAGATTTTTCTGGCTCCAAGGCCGCGGTCTAGTTTTCTGTCGAGAGCTGGGTATGCTGGCGTACGTGTGCGACGCTGTACAAGCTATATAGCCAGCGCTGAACGAGTCATTCGACTTGAATGCGGAGAAACCGCTGGCAACAACGCTGTCGGCCGACGGGAGCCAGCGCGGAGGCACGTTCTCCGCTCAGGCGGACCGGAATTATCTAATTTCCCAAAATTCGTTCTGCCAGCCAAGTCTTCAACTCGCCTCGTCCACCTGACCGCGTTTAGGTGGAAGCTCGGAACGACCAACAGACGTTCCTGGACAGCTCACGACTACACACGTTCCTAAAGACTCAACACACAAAGCATATTTCCATCACTTTTTCGTGTATTCATGTCGCATCACTAGCTAAAGATCAAAGATCATTACAACATAAAAACCAAAAAAACATGACAGAAAAAACAAAACAAGTTGAGGAGTCAGAACTAGCCAAGACCAAAACCAAGCAACGATCTGTCCGAACGCAGACCAGCGCTGAACCCTCAACAGGCTAGCACGAGCAAGTGAGTGGGCAGTCAAAAAGATGGAGGGAGCAACAAGTATAGATAGATAATCCGACGTGGGGCTAGATACGTGATATAGGCAAGGCGGAGCGAGGGAGACGAGAACTGAAACCAGGGTGAGAGTCGTAACGTAAGAGGTAGAGGGAATAAGGGATACACGAAAGATTCATACTTAGTTAACACAGATGTCTAACAGACCAAGAAGAAAGATCATCATCAAACGACTACCATGGACCCCGACCGAACCAGCCCTTGGCTTCTTTTTGTGGCGGCCGTTGAGCGCCCTGGGGACGGGTAGGCTGTGGCCTCTCTTGTCCTCGAGGCTTGCGAACGCGTTGAGGTTGGGGAGGAGCTTCTTCGTATCGCTCGCGGTGCTCGTACCTCTCCTGGTTATAGTCACGATCACGGACGACAGTGACGGTCTCGCGGACTGGCGGAGGGGGAGGAGGCACAGGAGCAAGAGTCTCGCGAACCGGCGGGGGGATCGGAGCAGCGACGATGGTCTCGGTCTCCTCAACCTCGACGGGGATAAAGGTCTCTTCCTCAGTGACCATCTCGACAACGTTGGTGCGACCCGGGCCGCGAGGACCAGTTGGCGAGCCCTTGGGACGCTCGGGGGCGGGAGGCGCGGCACGAGTACCAGCAGGCATGGGAACGGTGACGGTCTTGATGGGAGGAATAAAGGTCGAGGTAAGAGTAGCAGTCGAGACGACGGTCTGGATCTGGATGGCAGTCTTGGTGCTGACAGCAACGGAAGTCAAGACATTGTTGATAACTTCAGTCGTAGTTTCGTGAATGATCGATGTTGAGATATGGTGAATGGTTTCAGTCTCGGTTTCAGTTTCGTAAATGTGAGAGATAATGGGAGGGGCTTCGACCACCACGTCCTGGAGATAAGATGTTGGTCAACGTCGAACACGCGGGCACATTAAGATAAACCAAGCCCGCAGACTGGGTGGCAAGCACGAACAGGAATAAATAATAAATAGGGATGCTGCCCACCACTGCCACGGGCCGGTTTTAAAGAGGACGGGGCGGTACCTTTGGCTTCCGACGG
>WSTH01001879.1:0-10281 GCA_019616345.1 Ceratobasidium sp. 395
CTACACCCATATGCATCAAGCCTTCTGGAGGACGATGGCGGTAAGGGTCCGATCATTCAGGGCTTGATTTCAGGCAAGTCTCTCAAACAGATTTAACAGCCATTCAATTCCAGACAAGTACAGTCATCCACCACGTGCCGAGACACCACCACGTAGCGAGACAGCTGTCAAAAGAAAAGTGACATCGGCCCCACAATTACAAATTATTTAATAATTTACCAATCTGTAGACGGATGAAGGTCGGCCTATATCTCATATTTTTACTAGGAGAGTACCGGATTTCAGTATCGGCATTGTGCTCATATACCCTCTAAGCCCCTACGACGCTGTTAAGACATTTCTTTAACTCAACAGCTTGTTGATTGGCCTCACTCACGTACAATTACAAGTTTGTATTACTAATTTGTACACTTTGGGGCAATATGCATTAGCTCCACGGGGCTGTGTCTCGCTACACGGTGGTGTCTCGGCACGTGGTGGATGACTGTATACCTAAAAATCACACGCTTTCCATTTTCAAGCTCTGCAAGACAAATTAGGGTACATAAGAAATTTAATCATATGGTAAGTTGCCACCTAGGTAGCATCGGCATCGTATATTTCAACATCAACCCAATCGTCAGCTAGTATCGATTTTTCCATACTGTCGTTCATGCAGTAAGTCGGCTCTGCAGGTATTCGGCCAGCAAGTCTGGATAAGCGCTCGGCAACACCACTCGCAGAGTTACATGCCGCAATGGCGAAATTAACGCCGGGAACCGCGTTTATAGCGATCAATGAGAATACTACATAGGCAAAGGCTACGTAGTGTTGTCCGCTCGCTAAGTCATATGTAATGTAAATTCGCGCTATCCGTAAGTATGCTGATAAGAGACGGCTTGCCTGTATAATGGAGTGTTGAGTCTGTGGAGGCTGTGCCAAGATGATCCTTCTGTTGATCACCGCAAGTAATCTCCAGATCGTCGGCAATTGCTTCTTGAATAAGGATTGGAACTGTGGAAACAATACTTCATCCGAAAACCATGAATAGTGGAAAGATGGGTGCATACCGCTGTTGGAATCAACGGCCAAGCAGGTCAGTTTTACTGGTGACAAGGGTGTGAGCGCGGCTCTCCACGTGGAGGTGGGGAACCTAACTTACCGGATCCGAAACAACCTTGCAATGGTCTAAATAGCATTCAATTCATAGCAAGCGACACGGGAAACGGCAGTAATCAAACATCCTCACTGCATGGGGGGTTGCGTGTGATCTACTTTCAGTGACTTATGTAGTGACATTTCCAAACTTCAAAACAGGTTTCTAGTCTGAATAATGGCCTGCTTGCGTCGATCGGTCGGGTTTCGACGAATTGTTCGAGTCGCAAGAACACTGACAATAGCGAAGTGGTAATGCAAAGCTGGGGTAGGCTGAAATTTAGAGTTGTCGAGCTGGGGGTTCACGACTCCTCCGGTTTCAGGTACTAGGCGGAGGGGGGAGGCTCGGCTAAGTGAGGTGAAGCTTTACCCAGTAGACCTGAGGCTCATGTACTAGCCAGGTGATGAGTGAAAACATTACTGTGTCTACTGGAAATGGTTCTTTGAGGTACAAGAGATATTGCGGATATTTCATCCGCAACCGAGAATCGGGATAGTTCAACTCGAGGAGTAAGCTCCCGTGTTCTCTAACCAAGCATCGTGCTTGCGCCCATAAAACATCGGAATATATGCGTTTGAAGGAGGAAAACCTCGATTTCCGATGGTGGAACCGATCATTTGCGACTATCAGCTTGGAGCGTAATGATGAAACAAAGAAGCGGAGTTGATTGTGGTGATCGAAGAGAGGACAACGAAAAGAGCCTCATGTCCGTTATCTTACTGTATTGGCAATGGTGTCTCGTTGGTGTATGCGTGACCGTGCGGCGACGGCGTACTAGTTAATTGAAATTTAAGATAGGAGCCAAACTACATGAGATGTGTTGAAGGCTGCTGTGTACAACAAAGTTAGCTTCGGATATCATCTATATCGTCTGGTGTGTACTAGTAAAGTGCGGTGCATACGGATCCATCCACCACGTGACCAGTCTCCTATGAGGCTGGTTGATTCGCAGTGTGTCCCCCGAACGGGAGAATATTTTGAAGACACCGTCAGTACGAACTGTAGAGAGAGCCTGTATGCTCCCCCCATGCAACTTATAAGTAGAACGGACAAGGTCTAGATGCCGAGCATTCGCTCACAGGGTGTGCGCCATAAATTCAAATCGGGCCGATTTCCCCCATTTTCAAATTCAAAAGCTCGCTAGCGCGCACCTTGCGAGGGAATGTTCGGCATCCAAAGATTGTCCAATCTGCCTGTAGCTTGCACAGGAAGAGCTTAGGGATGCTCTCAGCAGTTGGTACTGACGACATATGCAGAATTGTCTCCCGTCCGAGAGACACGCTGCGAATGGACCAGTCTCATAGGAGACTGGTCACGTGGTGGATGGATCCGTATGCACCGCGCTTTAGCAACTACTACTGTCGCTGAGCTTTTTGCGCTCCATAGCAGTGCAATAATAGCCCCACTCCTAATACCTTTAGGCATAGTCTGCGGTCTTGGGGCTGTATCCCCGATCGCGTACACTCTATAAGGTATCTCTACGCTATAGTTTAGTACCTAACCTTTAGCACTTTCCAGCGTACTATGTGCTGCGCATATACCCAGCATTTCGTAGCGTTGAACAGGCTTGAATGAGATCTTTTCAACTAGAAAATTATCTTTATCTTGGCGGAGACCACATCTCGGCTATGCTTGGATATATTTAGCGATTGATCCCATGACCTAGTCAAGTGATCTGGACTTGTAACCAAATTGGTACCTTCTCTTCATGGTCACAGGACTCACAATCTGCAAGCGCAGATGTACCCTGCAAACCCCTGGGGTTTCTCTTGAAACCACTGCGAAATGACATATACCCCTCGTGATTTCTCGTTGTCGCATTTTGGCGCACTAGGAATTCAGGTTCCACGCATTCACCTGTATTTACCATTCTGTGATACCCCGTCAGTCCGATCTTGTTGACTCATTGCGACGTCCGATCTCTTTACGCCGTTTTCTACACGCGTTTCTGAAGGGGAGTGGAGCCTTTGGTAAAGTAGAACAGCTGCTGCTCAATGCAATTGAGTGTCGCCCCCACTCGACAGAATGGAACTGATCTCATGTGTGGAACGAAGGCGCAGATTCGGATGCGGACTCCCTGCGCCTCCTATCTGTCATCTATAGCGATGAACGACTAAAGTTTTGGTGAATAAAGCGATGTTTTAAATTGTACAGATCCCTTCACCGCTCAATACATAGCATGAAGGAAAGAACGCAGTCAAATTGGCAGAACGAGCGGTGCAAATTACAGTCCAGGGTGATATACCATCATTGCACCTAAACTGTAAGAAGAATCTACGGTAGAGCCAATAAACAAACTTCGATTTGTTACTGAGTCATTAGTTAGCATCCTCGACATCAAACTTCTCGGTCGCTTCAACGCTTGCCCCTTCCACGTACAACCAGTCGTCTTGAATAGGGACTTTCGATTCAACAAAATCCGTGGGGCTTTCCGTCACCGGCAGGCGGTATCGGAAAGATCCAGCAGATGCAAACTTAAATGGGAGCCGAAGCCCCTTTGATGCCGTGAAGTATTGCTTAGTGAATAATTGGAGCACAGCGGAAGGGGTGCTTCTGCGATTGGCCGGCGCTACAATCCAAGAGTTGATTAATACGATTTCTGATAGCTAAAATCGCAGCAGTCCTACCATCGCGAGCATAGTTAGCGGGAGATGATATTGAGGGGTTACCTACGAGTACCAAAAGACGGGTATGGGGGGCATCTGACGCTGCGAGCGATGAGGTTCAAGTGGAACATCGATGAGCGAGATGTTAACTCACCTCGATGAGCGCCATGGCTTGTACACGGAGCTGCTTAATCGGGCTAGTTTAGTTGACCGAATGAAAAATACCAGCAGCGTGCATCACCATTATGAGTAGGGATGGGAGCAAACAGGCCATTACCCTGGCGATTGTCTTCAGGCCCAAAATCTTGGTCCAGACCTATATTATGGCGTTAACCTCTGCAGTGGGCAGAAGGAAAAGGATGTACCCATATTGGAGGGCTCTGGCGTCGGCTCGGAACTAGAAAATAAAATTGTCATCGGCCGAGCTGAGTCGTAGCACCAAGAGCCTACGCAACTTATTAAATTGAAGCCCTGATAGTGACTTGTTAAGAGACGACATCGTGGGCTGCTGAATTAATCAAAAAGTTTTGCGGCCTTAACCAGAGCCTAAGAAAGAGGTTAGACCCAAGCATAGTGGCCATTGGAGGATGCTACTCATACAATGAAGATGCTGGCAGTATGGAGTTGAGGTCGCTGGCGACTGTTGATACGGGGTGTCGGTTCACCGAGGGAGGCAATTGGCATAATTTGCTGGTGGTCGACGTAAGGAAACCACAGAGGCCAAAACCAACTTTTGTACCTGGGGACATTGGTGGATTGGTCAGACACGTGTTTTGTGGAGCCGGAGGTCGGTTTAGCCTTCGGCCGACACCACGACACACCTCCAAGTTGTGCGAAACAGAGGGTACCATGATCCGGTTAGCCGTCAATCGAAGGGGAGTACGCTTGAGCGAGAGAATGCAATGTGACGTAGAACATTTTAGGTCAAGAGCACAGACATCGCTCAGAGCAAACAAAAGGCGCGATCACCACATGGTGAGTGGTTGCGAGCGAGCATGCTGCGTTTGTCGACCACAGCACGAGCAGACGGGCGATACTTGAATATTTTCAATTTAGTCAAGTCAGACCAGCAGTGTCGACAACAATCGGAACACATAGGTTCGGTCTAGTTCGGCCGGGAGCTGTATAGCGTAGAACGATGGGCAGACCCCATAACACCAGAAAGAACACTGTTGATGCAAGGAGCCAAATCCTCGGTGACCTCATCGATGCAATCGGACCAGCAGATCCGGGTCGCCGCGCCAAACCAGTGCTCCAAGATGCAATACACAGCCTGCAGTACGCAGAGGAGCCGCATCAAAGCTAGGAGTAACGAGAATGAAGGATCATCGGTTCAAGCGGCCGTGAGCAGGGGCTAGTGTACGGAAGATCCCAGTGGTACTCTAGTTCGGCGCGACAGTTCGAACCAAGCGGCTAGAGAGGCTATGTACGTTCATCTCGACGACTCAGATTTAACAGAAAGTAAGTAACTACCGACGTCCTATGCAAGAACGATACTAAGGCTAGGGCGGGGGGCTGTCGTGGCAGAGAGCAGACCCGACCGTGGCCACTTAACGGCTATTTTCCCATTACGTCACTGACTCCGCAGAGCCCAGAGCTCCCCATGTCCAAGCAAGACCGTTCTATTCGTATTAGACACAAAGAACAGGAGTATAGAATATCAATTTGACGAAAAGTTACTCAAATGCATGCTCAGCTGTGATTCAGTTGTGGGGCAATGCAATATGGCTACGGTGTGGCAACGATAGAGTTGGACTGAAACTCTTTTGGAGATGCGCGCTCACTTGAAGGCAATACTCTATCATCAGACTTGGATTTCGAGCGGTTAAGGCTAGCTAAGATTATAGTAAGAATAGTTCCACGCGAGTACGAAAACGGCGCATATAACCAGGTTTTTCACCTTAACAAATGAACGGCGTATTGTACCAAGGGTGGTGAAAAGGTGGAAACTCATTGGTTGGTACTACTCGTAGATAGACATAATGATGCATTTGCTCGTAGCGAGCTATTGTGAATCTAACTGAAGAGGTACCTGCCACGTTACAAACAGGCCGAGTTGAAGAGCGCGCAGCGCTTGATTCGTCAGGGCAGGCTGAGCCACTCCACTACTGGGCTCTAAACACTTACAAACCATCCAGCGCTCTGAAATTTACATGGTTATCACAAACAAGCAACTCAAGAAGTTATCCACAGTTGTTAAGCAAGTAAAAGATAAGCATATTGACATGTTTGATCCGAGACCAAAGTCTAAATACAGTACACAGCCAAGGAGCGACAAAGATAAAAAAAATTGTGACAATAACCAAAAAAAAACAAAGACACGGCATGCAAGGTAAATTACACAGATCCACCAAAAAGTCGTGTGCATATCAAACGAACAAAAAAAAAATCGAAGAAGAAAGGGATGTCGAATAAAAAGAGGGGGGCATATCAGTCCAGAACTATACATGTTCAGTACACGAGAAAACGAAAGATAAACAAGTGCGCTACGACCCCATGTAGCCGATCTTCTCAAACGTGCTCACTACCTGCTCCACGTCTCGTCGAGACGTCTTGGTTCCCGTTGTTTGAGCGTTTAGCAACAATCCGCTCGCGCCTTTCCAAACCAACTCGAAAGTCTCATCACGCGTCGCTTCGCGCACAACTTGACTCGCCGTTGCACCATCTGCCCATACGACGGACCCAGCTCGCTGAACCGCCCACATTCGGAATGCATCCGCATCGCTCGACCCGAAGAACAACTCGCCGTTGGAGTTTGCAAAGTCTGCAACAGCCGCGCCAAGATCATCCGGCCCGACAGTTCCAAACAACGCAACCTCGAGCACAGGCATCGTCTCCAACGACGACGTCAAATTGAACAGCGTCGAAGTATTACTAGGCGGAGGCGCACGCGCGTCCGACGCACCAAGAACGTACTCGACAAGCGACCCAGCGGCTTGAATCGACGGGAAAGCTTGAAGATACGAAAGCAGCACGTGATCCATGTTATCCAGCGTACCAAACGTTCGAGTGTCGTCTGTCCCAGTGACGTTTGCCGACGAGCCAGACGCGCTCGGTTCGCCTGCCAGAGCCCGACCGAGATGGACAGATACGCGCGAGTTGGCGGCCGACGCGAGTTGCACGGCCTGCGTTGGCTTGTTGCCTGACGCGAAGGGCGTACGGAGGCGCGCCATGTCCAGTACGCCATACACCGGCCGAGAGGGGAAACAGCTAGAATCGAGAGCGGAAGGCGCAGAAGTGACATCCTTGAGACCAAACGCGCGCGTCTCCATCGTATTGATCGCTTTCAGCTCATCGGCGCTTAGGTTAGGATAACAAGCGGCAGGCGGCGGGAATGATTGGTTCGCGTTGTTAAACAGAGGCTGAATAGTCGAAGACGTCGCGTCAAAGGGCAAAAGCACAGGCGAAGCCTTGGCAATATTCCTAAACGTATCCAACTGCGCCGCAGGGAACTGGAGGACATTCGTCCAATACCGCTTGAGCGCAGTCGCTCTTTGAGCCGAAGACGCTACGCAGCCACCCACCCATCAACATCCCACCAATAAAACAATACCAGAAACAAAAACTCACCAGCAGCAAACGTATAAACCCGATCCAACGCAGCCTTCAACTCGCCACTCACAAGCCCAACCTGTGCCTCACTCGGTTTCCCCGCCCCGACCCAACTAACAGCAGGCTGCGAGACCGTAAGACCACCAAAATCGACCTGATACCCTGCAGCGCCGAACATGAATTCGCCCGAAACAGACTTTGCATTCGGACCATCCAACAAACTGAAATCCAAACCCTGGATAAAATCCTGCATACGCGCCGTACCGTTGATATCCATCGACATGACGAGCGTCCATAATAGTGCGCTCCGAGCGAATTCAGTTCGATTGCCTGCGAGGGTGCCTTGGTCTACTGAACGAAGCGATGGTCCGACGTCGATGAGGTCTGCCTGGTTTGCGCAGTTTGCGCCCTGCAACGGACTTCCTTGCAGCTCCCACAACGAAAGCGCCACTGAAGCGCGCGTAAACGCCGGCGAGGGGTTGAAAAACCGGTTCACGGGGTCGATCAGGCTCGCGACCGAGTTGGCGAGGGGGTTACACTGTCCAGCTAGTGTCGAGGTACACACGCAGGTTGAATCTACCATAAACCAATCCCTCGTTAAAAATACACCCAACGCCACACCTGCGAACTCACCCAAATCACACAACCTCCCCGTCTGATTCACAGCTTTACACGTATACCCACCCGCATCAGGCTTCCTCTTACCCAACACCTGACTCAACCCAACCGAAATAGCGATAATAGCCACAATCGCAAATATCAAAACAGCCAAAATCGCCCACATCTTTCGCTTGCTCATAATCCTCCGAGCCGGTCGAGCGGGCTTGACTCCTGTCCCTTCGCTCCATTGGACTTTTTTAAGTTCGCGCTGACGGTGTTCTTCCGGAAGTTTGTTGAACCGCATGTTCTGTTGGCCTGGAATGTCGACGAGGCTGGAACGAAGGCTTGTGCCGGCTCCGCCAACGCCGACGAATCGTCTGGACCGGTCTGAGATGGATGTGAAGACTGAACGGATGCTCCGTGCTCGCGGTGGTTTTTCAGCTGTGAACCCGCCGGTGGTTGAATATGTGTCGTTGTCTTCGTGGTCTACTCCAACAGGAACGTCTACGACGCGAGGCGAAGGAAGCGACGACTTGCTCTACCAACCCCACCAAAAACACATCAAAAACTCAACCCCACTTAAACGAAAAAAAGACAAAGACTCACGCGATACGGCAACCTCCCCAACTCCAACATCTCATTAAGCTTCTCCGCCCTCTGCGCAAGCGCAGGCAACTCCATCGTGCCCTCCCTTCTCATAACCGAACTCTCACCAGTCGCGCTCCCACTAGCCGAATGCGCCATCGAACTCGGTCCAGGAACATCAAGACCGCGATCCCGGTTATACGCCTCCCACATTCGCGCGACGTGTGGACTCGGAGTAGGCAACGGCGGTGCTTCTTCCCCTCTCCACGTAAACGCAAACGTCGGCCTGTTACCAGTCGACTGATGTCCCGCACTGGCGTGACCTGAAAACTTGGAAAACACGCTGGATACAAAGCTCGTAGCCGAGACGCGTTTGGCTTTCTTCCCAGTCGGATCGTGGTGTCCAGGAAAATACGGACTGAGCGGGCTGAGCGCGGCTCCGGAGGGTGTACCGTGGCCGGGTGTAGCGGGCATAGTGGACGTACCACGCATCATCGGGCTCGAAGCGGTGTGATGAGGCGATCCGAGCGAGGGTGACATTTCGTTGGGTGAAGGCGGTTCGGCCCATGCGCCCGGGTAACCCGAGTCTCGCGCGCTGCTTGGGTATAACGAGTCTCGTCCTCCGTCTAGATATGCCGAGTCTCGTCCAATGCCGGTATAAGTTGATTCACGTCCAGCGCCGGTATAGGCCGATTCACGTCCAGCACCAGTATAAGTCGACTCGCGTCCGCTCCCAAGGTACGCCGAATCCCTCCCATTCACAACATAACTCGACTCCCTTCCAGCACCCACGAAACCCGGACTCAAACGCGCACCACTCCCACCCTCGCCTCGCCTAACAACATCCTCCCCCCTCACATACACCAAATCCTCCTCCCCACCCTCCTCATCCTCCCGCACATCACTAACCGCCAACGAGCGCCTTGTATCCGGATGCGTAACACTCAAAAACTGAAGCTGCTGCTGTTGCACGCTCCTCCGATTCCGTACAGCCCGATCGAGTAAATCTGCACTGGTCGTTCGAGCGTGTCCGGCGCCCATTACTGCGCTCCATCGTTTGTCTCCGGCGTATTGAGCTTGACCTTGGGGGGATGTGGGAGTGGATGTGTACACGGCGGGTCGCATGGACGCGGCGCTAGCGGTTCGGACGAGCGCGGCGTGGTGGATGACGGCTTCTTCTTCGCCGCTCGTTGAAGCCTGTTCGGTGATCCCGCTTAGGTGGGATTGACCCCCCGAGCTCGCACCGCCAGCCGTCAAAGTCGATATTCCAGAGCCAGACGCGATTGTCTCCTTTCCGATCGACTTGCGACGTGCCGTCCAGTCTGGGCGAAGTGTGCCATTCGCGGTGGTCGTGACGGACGAAGTGGTTTGAGACGAAGGTGTGACAGGTGCTGGAGGAGACCCTGTGGACGTGCTCGGGTTCGTGTGCGCTTGACGGTAGAGTGCGGGAATAGGTGGGACAGCTGGCGCGTCGTCGTCTTTCCATCCTCCTTTTTCCACGCCGCTCCGAACGCTGAACGAAAACGAACTGCGGGGTGAAGACGGAAGACTCGCCGCGGGAGGCGCGCGACGGAACCATGTGCCCTGGCTACCAGCCGGAGACGTCGCAGGCGTAGTCGACTGAGGCTCGTCGTCTTGTTCTTGGTAGTACGCCTCTTCCACAGCGTACCGATCACCAAACGGCCCAGGACTCTCTGCACTCTCTCCACCTCCAGTTTCCTCCAAGACCCGCCCAATTTCATCCGAATTGAGCGCTAAATCAAGCCCATCCGACCCCGCTTCGATTCCGCTCATCAAGGTTCG
>WSTH01001880.1:0-10280 GCA_019616345.1 Ceratobasidium sp. 395
GGCGCGGAGAGAAGTGGTATAGTGGGGGTCAGGGGGGAGGTGATTGGGGCTTGTTCGCTCTGCTCTATGAAGAGGAGGGGGAGGGGATATCCCAGGCTGCAGCGCCGGGTACAGCCTCCACGGCCGGCGGATCGGAGTCCGGATTTTGATGTCTCAACCTACTGTTGACGCCAATACCTCAGTCCACGATGGTAATGTCTTTCGTTATGTCCGAACCGTAGCTAGTACATATGTACTCACGCCCGAGCTCTATTAGGCAACTGATCGTTCCAACACCGCGGCGGACCCGGCCCTCTCATATGCCACTGACCCCGCCTGGGCTGACCTTACGCCGATCCCCCAGCACGAGCCTGATTTTACGCCGCTGTGTCCTATTTTGTATAGCAGCGAGTGTAGGTTGTTGGTCTGATTTGCGGCAATTTTATTGATTTTCGTCATAGATCGTGATGCTATGGATTACTTTCGGGCGATTCTCAAGGCCGGCGAGCGCTCTAAACGCGGCCTTGAGCTCACCGAGCACTTGATTCAGCTCAACCCGGCTCACTATACCGTATGGTGAGTATCTGCTTGCTTTCCACTTGTTTCAGACTAATGTCGGTGGTAGGCAATACCGCTATGAGACCCTCATCGCGCTCAACTTGCCGCTTGAGGACGAGCTCGAATGGTCCGACGAGATAGTCAAACGGTTTATTAAAAACTACCAAGGCTGGCACCACCGCCGACTCCTCATCACCAAACTCCGCAATCCCAAGCCTGAACTCGAATTTATCACCGACGCGCTCAAACAAGACTCGAAAAACTACCACACTTGGTCGTACCGCCAGTGGCTACTGGCCGAGTTCAATCTTCCCGAACTATGGGCCGGCGAACTCGATTATATCGAAGGTTTGTTGGACGAAGATATCCGAAACAACTCGGCGTGGCACCATCGATATTTCGTTGTTTTTGGGAGTGGCGTTAGAGAAGGCGAAGCAGACCGCGAAGGGGTTGTGCGGCGTGAATTGAGGTATTATGCTCATGGTTTCACTCGACGCACATAATAAACTGACCCTCTTTCGAACCAGCTTTACTAAACAAAAGATTTCAGCCGCGCCAAACAATCCATCGGCATGGAATTACCTCCGGGGTGTGCTGGAATCTGGGCGTCTGCCGTTGTCAACCCTCAAGCTGTTCGTTCAGCCGTACGCGGAGGTTCGAGAATCAACCGATCCGCTTGCTAGAACTAGTTTCAGCCGTGAAGCTGATGACGAGGTCGTGGATTTGGACAACCCGCGACCGGGTAGGCAGGCCGAGTTGCCTGTTCCTTTTGCTATCGAGTTCTTGGGGGATGTCGCAGAGGAAGAGGAGGACAATGCCAAGGCTACTGAGGTGGGAGCGCTCTGCTATGAAGCTTAAACTGCTAACTTTTTTTTCAGATATACAAATCATTAGCTACAAAGTTTGACCCTGCCCGAAAGCGGTGAGTTATCTGGCTATGCCCGAAGAATAGAACTAACCTTGCACAGGTACTGGGAATTCAGGATTCGCGAAATTGCGGCATAGGTTTGATTGTCTCTTACATGTTATTCATTTTTCTGTTGCTGTATGCGAAACCAATGAAATAAGCTTCATGAATGATTTGAAACAAACAAATCCCGCCCTAGCAACCGCGGACCCAAGCGCTTAGTAATTCGCAACTCAACCGAGACTTCCACCGCCGTTGGGGCGCAGCCTTTCTCACTGTCCCACTACGATCGCAACCCTGGCCGTTACTGCCACCCACTTGTTTTGTTTCATTTTTGCGCATGTCTCCAGCAAGTGCACATTCGTCTGCCGCAGGCTCACCTCCTAGCAGCCCAAGCTCGGCTTCATCCCACGATCGACTTATCCTTGTGCCAGATGACCAGTTTGAGGGCGACGCACTGCTGGGGCTGTGGCCCGACGAAGATGAAGCTCCAACAGAGCGCGAACGTTCCAATTCGATTCCGTCCCAGAATACACCCGCTCTCCAGCCCCGCGCGATTATTCCCCTAATAATCGGCCCGAGTATAAAGCTCGGCACGACATACATACCCCGCGCGGTGGAGATTGCCGGGCCGGTCCCTGCGCTCGTTGGGCTTGTTGGAATGTCGCTGCTCAGCGCGTTTACCGGCCAGGTGTGGGTTCTCCTGGGGAGATATGTCTCACGCTGGACGATTGAAGAAATTGTGGCCGAGGCTCTCATTAGGAGTCCAGGAAGGAGGGGAAGCAAGAAGGACAAATGGAAACGTCGTATTCGCAAGTCAGTCCGATGGTTGGTATGTATCACTGCGCTGCTGCTTTGCGCGACGTATTTGCACGGTAAGTCTAGCCTTTCGTATTGCTTCTCCAGCTGATCGGGGGACTTCAAACAGAATCTGCGCATTTGCTCCAGCCCGCTCTGCCCATCGATACAACGCATGCATCTCAGGCTGGAACAACGGTTGTACTCGCGGTGTTGCTTATGCCCCTCGTGTCAGCCGCGTCGCTTGCCACGCGCAAGGTCATCTGGAGTAATTTCCTGTCGATAGTGTTGCAATTGATTATTGCGATCGTCGGCGCTGTGCACTATTTTCATGGAGAAGATGCAGAGAGGCACGCGTTGTCGAAGCGTGGGCTTCCCAAGCTGCCCAAGTCGCATACAGAAGCAGGCACATGGGAGGCTATCTGTAAGTAATTTACCTGTCGATCAAAGCCATTTGGCTCGGCATTGACCGCGCGACGTTGCAGCAATTCTGTCATTCGCGTTTGCGAATCAGCTGCTTACGCTGCCCCTGTATAGCGCGTTGGTGACAAATTTCGCGGCCAAGCCGACGTTTGCCCCGCGCTCTCGCACCCGGCGCATGATCACGTCCTTTCCTGTCCTTTTGCTTGTCTCGACGGCCGCCTCTATCGCCCTCACGCTCCCGTTGATCCTTGCACCCCTCACTCGACATGCTGCACCGCCGGACCCTTCACTCTTACCCAATATCTTGCGTGGTCCTATTCGGGAAACATTGTCCCGAAAGCTTGAGGCGGCCATTCCAACCATTCAAGCCTTTGCGCTGATCCTAACGATCCCGCTCTTGTTTACGGGAGTAATTGTGCCTCGGATCCGACAGCGCTCGCACCGGTGGATTTTATTCCTGGCCGCCACGTTTGTCGCGGCCGTGATTCCGGGACGTAAAGCTGGACTCACCGGTTTGGCCATGACTTTGTCGCTCCTTACGTGCTACGTCCTTCCCGCCCTTTTGCATGCCATCTTTCACGGCCTCCGAAGGCCGCGTTCAATTTTGTTTACAGGCACGATAACCGCCGTTACATCTTCGGCCGCAGAACCGTCGAGTAGCGCTGACGACCCCGAGGCTTTGCTTAGGCACAAGGAGCGCTCGCTTCAACGCAGGCGGCTCGCGCGACGTGTGCTGTGGGATATAGGTGTCTGGGCTGTTCTCGGTCCGGTGGGCAGTGCGGCAACGGTCTGGACAGCGGGACGAGCCGTGGGTGTGTGGTAGGAATGAGATCTTCGGTCTTGTCCGTTTTCTTTTGGTTCTTTTGTGGCTAGTCTTGTCCTCGAGGATGGACAAGAGATCTGTATCGCTATGGCGTGCTTTGTGAAGTGCTACGTACTTATTGCCTGTATGCATACCCCGTGCTCTTAAATTCCTTTTTTGTGGGATCTCATCGGCGATTGTGATTAGCTTGGACTACGTAAGAGAAGTTTGAATGAAACCTTGTTTCCCCCCATGACCGACTGACCTAGATCGTACACGTCTTCCCTACATTCGACGTGATCTACGTGAAGATGGTCGTTGATAGCGAGCAAAGGCCTGTTCTCCGACATTACTTTGAGGAAGTTTCGAAAACTTCGAACGTTGTCCGGGACGATCTCCGCACATTTTACAATTTGACTCGATGCTCGCGTACAAAACGTATGAATCCCTCCCGGTCGGCTGACCCTCATTCAATCCTCGTTTATCCACGCACCAGGCGGCGACCCCGAGCTTAGTTTTTCATCTCGTCGCCGCCCGATCCTCCCTTGCTCTTCAGATTGCGTTTTAATCTGATTCGCCCTCTATTGTTCGACCATGGCCGCTGCACACGCTGGGTTTCGGCCAGAGGAGCAGCCTTTGACGCTTAGTATCGAGTTTCTGCACGAGATGCACGAGGAGCGGGATTCGGAGCTGGCCAGCACTCCGACCAGCGCTAGCACAGTGGTCGGATCGCCTGCTGCGAGTATCAAGCTCCCAGCACCGGCGCCTACCCCGCTGCCTATGGCCAAGTTCTCTGTCCTGCTCGTGTTGAGCTCAATCACCCCGCTTGCATTTGAGCTCGTCTACCCGTTTGTCAATGCGTGAGTTGTGGTTGTATCTGACCAGGCTTGGATCTGACAAAAGTTTTTGGATAGAATGGTTGTCGATATTGGGATTACGAACGACCCCGAGCAGGTGGGGTTTTACTCTGGCTTGGTGGTAGGTACACAGTCCCGAGGATGAGCCGCGCAGAACTTACCAGAATTCACAGGAATCAGTGTTCTCGGTGACCGGATTTATTATGAGTACGCGAGATGTTTTGAGCACACAAACAAGTGCAAACTTATGCCGTGTTTTCAGTTCTTCCGTGTGGATATCTTTCGGATACCTTTGGACGGAAGCCGGTTATTTTGCTTGGTGAGTTCATGTAGCTTTGGGGGACAGAACTCAATCACTTACGGATTTTTTAATAGGGATGGCTGGTCTGGTTGTTTCGATGGTTTCATTTGGGTTTAGCAGATCTCTGTTCGATATGATCACCAGCAGGTGCATCGGAGGCGCGCTAGGAGCTAGGTAAATGCTCTCCGCGTTGTTGAATATCAAACCAACATAACACGTATCGTTAGCTGGGCTGCTATCAAGGTCATGACGGGCGAGATCACAGACAGAAGCAACCAGGACCTTGCCTACTCGTCCCTTCAGATTGCCTATCGTATTGGACAACTTGTTGGTTAGTTGAACCGAGTCAGTAAAATATGCGAATGAAACTGACGAACGTCATTGTCACTCCAACAGGGCTGCCGCTCGGTGGTTTGCTCGCTCATCCAGAGCAGCGATTCGGCTTATTTAACACGCCATTCTGGGCGGAATACCCCTACCTGCTTCCTTGTCTCGTTGGCGCCGTTATTGGTTTACTTGCAATTATTCCAGGTGTCTTCTGTCTTGAAGAGGTAAGCGTTAGGATGTTCTGCGAAGGAGTATAGACTGACATGGTGCTAGACGCTTCCATCCAAACGTAAAAAAGTGAGAAAGACGGCTAAACGTAGCTCGTCCTACGGGTCAACCCATTCGACTGCGAGCTCTACCTCAACCCTGGTCGAACCTTTAGACGAAACGACGCCGCTCTTCTCGCAAAAATCTGACGACGTTGAAGATTTCAAAAAGAAAACGCCGGGGACGTGGTGTTCAGTCATGACTCCATCTATCTTCTCGCTGCTTTTGAACAATGCACTCATGTGCTTCGTTTCAGAGACCCTATTTTCAATGTGAGCGAAGCCTGCTATATTCTTATTCTGTTAGTATGCTCATGGTTTACACTGCAGCTACCCATTGTTCGCATTTACCCCTATCGCATCTGGTGAGCAACGAATCACTGTACTTCTCATTCTGTCTAACACCCTTGTATGCAGGTGGGCTAGGTATGTCCGAAGCCAAAATTGGAACCCAGATGGCGGTTCGCTCCTTCATCCACATTGCGATGATGCTTGCATACAACCAATTCATTAGTCGAGTGAAGACTCTGGATGTATACCGCGTAAGCCACCCGATAATCAAATCCGCCGAGCTACTCACGAGTTTTTCTAGTTTGCAATGTCCTTGTGGCCGCCTGTCGTCTTAGGTTTCCCTATCCTAAATTGGATTGTACACACTCAGCCTGATGGAAACGAGAGCGTTGTATTTCTCTTGTCTCAGTTTGCGTTCTATACCGTCTGGAGTGTTGCGTAAGTCTCTTCTAGCACTATTGCTGATTATAAGCTCACACGTTGGTGTCGTAGTGGATTCTGCTGGGTTTGCGTTGGGTCACTTGTCAACGATGCCTCTCCCTCCCCCGAGGCGTTAAGTTTGCTTACGGGTATGTCTCATAGACTTTAGACACCAGCTTTTAGCATTTACGGGCGTTTCATAGGCATTGCACAGATGAGTATGATCCTCCCACAGGCGCTTGCTCCAGCTATTGGAAACGCACTGTTTGCGGCATCAATCTACCAAAAAATTCTAGGAGGCAATCTTATTTGGCTGGTACTGCTTGTACTAAGTAAGTACCAGTATATTTTCACGTAACTCACTCGCTCGCTCACACATGTATGGATTTAGCCGGCTTCGCCGTATTGCACTCCCTCACGTTACGAGAACCGACCCACGACTGGCGCGAGGGCATTGAACGAGATGACGGGGACGAATGAACCACGATTTCAGCTTTCAAAACGGGACGCCGAAAAAATCTCGAAAGTATTCATGATCACCAAGTTGTTGAGCTTGCAGGCCCGCTAAGCGCGCCATGATGTAAATTATATTTAACAAATTCGATTCGCGCTGGCCAGTGTCTTTGGAACTAGTAGCCCTCAAAATCATGAGACTAAGCTCCTCTAGACTGGCTAAACGGGTTTTTGACGGAGTGCGCTCTGCTTAATCTCGCAAATAAAGTAGGTGTATGCGCGCAGGTAGTAGATCAATGTTAACGCAACCGCCAAATAGCGGGTGTTCTGTGTTGTCAGTCTTTGCGTTATCGCTAAGCTGGTTCGCCTTTTCTGCTAGTTGGTCCGGTCTGTTTTGCAAATAAATAAACAACACGCGAAGTGTCCGGCTTGGGTTGAGAGACAGAAGCGCCGTTGGCACGTGTTCACAAGTGGCCTAGTCTTCACCACCGCACATAGATACTTCGTCACCCAAAACCCAGAATGACAAAAGTAGGCACAAAGTCTTGCATTTGCGGAAGAACTACTAAAACAAAGGGGATGTTAAGGTCGATTTGCTACCCAACAACGAGCCTTCATCTATCTATTCCCAGGTCTTCGACCACTGGAGAGTTGCCTACGAGAGACTCATCACAACTTCGGGTGATTTTCTAGCAGAGTGTTCGCATGTCGACTCGGTGTTGAAACAGCCTGGTGCTCGCAACTGGCCCCTATTGGAAGAATCGCTCGTATATGTTGACACTGCACTAGCATCACTCAACACTTGGGCATCGCACATACGAGGCGCGCTCGCTATTCTTGGTACGGCGCGCAACCAGTCGAAATCACTTGTCCCTTTCAACCAACTTCCATTTGAACTTATTGTGAACATATTGTCGCTTACAGCCACAAAATGCCCAATCGATCATCGGTCTCCCTTCGATAAGGTGAACCATTGGCTATTCGCCCCTATCACTATGTCCATGGTAAGTAAAGGGTTGAGAAACGTCTTATTTAATGCGCCGTCGCTGTGGACGCATATCGACTTACTTTTTGGTGGACAACAAGAAGCGGCCTGCATACATCACGCTCGGTCCTACCTGCAGTACTCTGGACAATCATCCCTATACGTACATGCTATTGACGTTGGGACCACAGAATATCAATCTGAACGCGTAATTAGACTTTTAGCACCTCACGCGCAGAGGATTGTGTCGGTCAGCTTTCATATTCCCCCACGTCTTGTAAGAGAACTTGTGCTTGGTTTGTTCAGCAATACCGCTACCTCATACCAGACTGAAACGTTTTGTCTAAACGACTGCGACTGCATCCCCATCAGGGAAGACATCAGCCAGAATTTCTACGATGAGCTCTTTGGTGGTCGCTTGGATAACTTCCTACAACCTTTGCAAACCGTTATTCTGAAGGGTCCATTTCCGCCGTTGCAGAGCGTTGCCTTACGCGGTCTCACCGTCCTCAAACTCTCGGTCTACGATGATTTAACACCCCGACCTACCCTCCTACAACTCATAGGTGTTCTAACTGCCTGCCCGGAGCTACGCGCACTCACTCTCGCTCATTGCCAGTTCGAAATAGAAACTGAAGTACCAATCGAACCAGTGCTCCTGCCGAAACTTGAATTACTAGACTTGCGACACGCGGACGTAGACGAACTTCTGGGAGTAATATCTTGCATCACTCCTGGTTCGAATGCGTTGACACTAAGCATATCGGGCGACCCTTTCATGCCCGAAGGTGGAATAATCCGGGTACATTGTTTTATCAACCAGTCCAACGTCACACGGTTGTACTTGGAAAACCCTTACTTTGCTATTAATATGACCGACCCGCCTCGGTTGTTGGCGCATGCATTTCCAGCCATCCAAGAGCTTGCGCTTTGCGACTATAGCTTTAATGAGCTTGCTGATCTAAATCCTCTGGACGTGAATAATTTCCCCTCTCTTCGTACTTTGCATGTACTGCGATGCGATACAGTCCTGAGCAGCTGGCGCGCACTGGTTGACTCATCTGCCATTGAGACAGTCTATACAGATAACCTTAACTTCGAGCTATTAGCTGGTGCTACTCCATTAGTACGGCGTCGTAAATACTCTAGTCTATGTCGGGGTGAGGGGGATTTTGAGTGGCCTCTTTGTGATTATGCATCTGGTTTTTAAGCCTTGTGTATTGTTTTGTTACCACTAGCAATAGCCGTATTGTATCGGCAGTTTAGTGGATTCAAGAACACCCTTATATCAACCCTCGTACTCCCCGGCTCTCACTTCAATGTCGTTTCGAGGCTTTTAGCCGACATTCTTGCATAGAAAATTTTCCTTTTAATAAAGAATGGGGATGGGCATGATCCTGAAGTTAGCCATTCTCCAACATAATACATTTGGTTGATGGCAGAGGGGGTGACAGGAAAACGAAGTAATTGATTGGTTAACAGTCACTTTCTAGGTGCCGGCTTCGCTTGAACTTCTGGGCTGTATTCGCGAGATGCTTATCTCAGACCCCTCGTATACCATACATATACGTACACTACTCGTACACTGCTTACGGCTCGCGGGCGAGCTACGACTAAAAACGATTTAGAATTTCGTAAACATGCTGAGCGCTATGTGGTGTCAAAGCATACAATCTATCAGGAGGTCAAAATGGTTACAAATATTGAAAACTATGCTACTGACATTCCAAAAGATTTATTAGACGTACTTTGTATTTGAGGCATAAAGACGTATAAAATCGACATCAAGGTCCATATATGTGCTCTCCTCAGCGCCAATCATTGGGGGCTTGTAAGCATGCGTAGACAAGAGCAAACAGAACCCGACAACCATATTTTCTACTCCCATTTCGTGTTTCGAAAACCGCAATAACCGTTGACCACATTATCCTTAGTTAACGAACCGCACAACTACGAACATACTTATGGCGCGCTCCGGCATTTCAACTGGTGCCTGGGGAGAAATGTCCTCGGTCCTCCTAGGACTCCGCTCTGCTGGGTATGCGCAAGTGCTTCGTTTTCAACTTTTCAACAGGTGTCCGTCGAGTCATTGCTCGTACTGTCTCTTCTACTGGCGCGGGGCCCCAACACCCCGTACGTGGCAGCTCATCGAACCACATGTCCATCCTGATTATCTACTTTAAGATTAACCGAAGAATGTCAGGTCGCAATCTACACTAATCGGACAACAAAACTGTGAGAGTCCGCGTGTTACGACATCGAGCCACCTAGCAGGAATGACTCGAAGCGGGGTATGAAAGGCTTCTCGCAGCTCGCCTTACTCATCCTTCTTCCCGTCTACGACCATGCCCGGAGGTCCAGTAGCCGTCCAGTTCGAGGAGCAGCCTCTGCTGCCTGAACACGACTCGCGAGAAGATGGTCCTCAACCTGGAGCGGGAGCTGCAGCGTCGGGCGCAGAAAACAAGAAAACGCCATTTCCATGGAGAAATTTGATGGTGCTCATGGCACTCAATTCGATATGTCCGCTCGCTTTCGAGTTGATCTATCCATTCGTTAATGCGTAGGTGCTCTTTCGTACGCTTGAAAAATATTTAACGACGGCTTGCATTTTGCAGAATGATAGTCGAAATCGGAGTGACAGATGACCCGGAACGAGTTGGTTTTTACTCGGGATTAATCGTGAGTGTCATTTAGCCCCAGCTGAACACAATTATTTAACGTACCGCTGTAGGAATCCGTGTTTTCTTCAACGAGCCTTATCACGAGTGGGCAAATCCCCTCAAGTTATGACAGAGCTTGTATTAACCGTCGCTTCAAGTTTTGCCGTTCAGCTACATTTCCGATCATCTTGGGCGAAAACCTGTGGTGCTGTTCGGTAAGCCGGGTTCATCGAAAGCCGTATACAAAACTGAA
>WSTH01001881.1:0-10277 GCA_019616345.1 Ceratobasidium sp. 395
TCTACCTGTATTGTTATCATTTCGTCCTCAATGTAGAAAGTAGGGTGTTTCCTTGGACCTTTAAGCTGTCCGTTAGTTTGCCTCCATATATACACCAGGGTAGCTCATTTTAAAATACAGTAGGCGTACTCACCCGCTACTTCTGTAGATAAATGTATCCCTCTTCTGCCGAGCATCGTGCCTGTGTCAAGATTTTAGGGGAGGCGCATTGAATATGACTGGGTCCCTTTATTGTCTGATATATATCGGATTGAGGGTGTGTAAGCAGATGCGTATACTATGTAGTATGTGGTGGCGAGCATCAAGTTATTCGCTATTTCGCCACCACTCATTTGGAGCAAGAATAAACAATTACAAGCAAATCACCTTGCAGAAGCAAGGTCACTCCCCCCCCCTAAAATGTCACGCAAAAATCTGCAAACCACGGATCTGGCGCTTATGCTTCTCACGAGCAACCCGCCTCAAACTCCTCCGACAAGCCTCCCGCGCAACTCTTGCAGCACACAGCACCCCCTAATACGGTAGAAATATTTGAGATATACCTCGCCATGGGTCTCTTAAATAGCTTTGTGTTGTGTCGTGTAATTTAGATATAGGAACGGTGCCGTTGTACGCAAGACCGTTCAAATGCTAGTCCTACGACTCCGTCAACTAAGCATACGATTCGAGTATGTTTTAAGTCACAGTTTAACGAATGTACTCAACCAAAACCCCATAGGCGAGTGGATAATCTATTCGACTAGTAACGGTGCGCATATACATGGGTTGCGGTTGTGTTCCATTTGCTAATGGTGCCTTTACTATGCCGGGCACAGGATAGTCAGCTTGCAGCTCTGATTGTTGGGTGTTAAGTTACCGGAGCTTAGCATCACCCGAGTGGTATGCAGCAGGTTTGTTGGATCCCAACTCCAGTGCACGTCAGAGCACTGGCCGTAATGTAGCCGTGCTAGCCGTGATTCCTGTTGCTCGTAGTAGGACTGATCGATCCTAACACGCATCAACGGAAACCCATTTACGACGCAACTTTGCACTGCATCCTAGATGAGGGTAGTTCGCATGCGGTAGACTCTGCGCGCTCTGGCTAAGAGTTGAGTGTAGAGAATAGTCTGAATGTTGGTTGTGCTCTAGGTAACCAGGCGGCGAGAGCTTTATCACCTTTCGAACAGCTTTTGTTTTATTTATTCAGCTATGAGTCCAACTCAAGCCTCAGGAGCAGATTTGAGGTATCTAAGAATACTAGATTAAAGCTTGCAAACAGCGAGTCCTCAACGGAAGCAAGGTCAGTGGCACGGGACGTGCTGCTTCTAGTATGATCAACTTGTGAATAAAGCAACAGCGCATATTGCATTTGTTTGCTTAGCGTGCATTGAACGGCCAGCTATTTAGATGCGACTTTATATTAAGCGAAACAGGATGTTTTGCTCACTCATTCGCTTACTTGGCTGGCCCAAGGCTCATCGTGATCGTTTCGCGTGGTATTTGAAGTAAAACCTCTAAGATATTAAATTGCTGGAAGTGTACAAGAGCACTAGATCGTATGGGTAAGTGTGGAACAAAGGGTTTATGCAAACCGCTTCGACAGCCCATCGTAAACGACAAAGATGATAGCACTACTGGGTATTGCCCGAGCTACGGTGACCCCCATTCCAGCATAGAATCCCTTGACACCCTGCGCCGCCCAAATCGCACGGGCCGTACCTAGGAATGTCGGACGAGGCTGGCCAGGCAATTTTGGCCGGAGTTCTTCTTCTGTCTGGACCGCCGATTTTATGCTATCGGCAGGGAACAGGATAACGTTGTACGCAACGCCCGCACACGCGCCTGCAAATGCCGACTCGTGCAGCTTCAATTCGCGATTCCCCGGCGCTAGGACCCGACACACGGCCTCCTTGGTCGTAAACCACGCGGCACCTCCCCCTGTTTCGCGAATGAGCGTACCAGTGTGACCAAGCCAGAGCCCGCGGAAGCCATGTGTTTGAATGATGGAGGTGATGAGGGAGAGTGGTCCTTGCAGTTGACCGAAGGATGGTCCGGCACGGGTGAGCGGAAGGGCAGCGGTTACCGATGCCGAGGCGCCTGTGGTTGCGAGGATAGGCGCGACATGGGCTTCTGCTGCAATCATTTGAACTTGCATTTTACATTTGATTAATTCGATGGGAGTTCTGGTGTCACTTTAGTATTGAGACGAACAGAACCGTCTAGCGCGGGACTTACAGAAGGAAACTCGCAACTGTTCCGGCCCCTCCTCCCGCAATGGCGATACCATCTAGTGGGATTTTCTGGCCGGGACCGGTATTAAAATGTGGGTATTTCTGCAAGAATTGCTGGATTTTATTATACGCCAGGAAGAGGCTTGCATTTTCAGCCATAGCACCAACGATCGGCATGGGTAGACCCTATGAATACACACAAGTTAGACGCCAGCAGAAGTCATACGCGAGCACTCACCCTGTACAACCCTCGAACGCCTTCAAACTTCCATGTTTTATAGAGACAATCCATAGGTCCCGAGAACCGGGCTGTCGCGTCTAGCACTTGCGACTGTAGCCTGACCTTGCACAAGTCAAACGGGTGCTCAAACACTTTTGACACTATCCCCGCGGCCTTGAGATAGAACGTTGTAAGCCTTATTCTATGCAGTAGTGATCATGTTCAACTTACACTCCCGAACGCGATATCTTTCATTGCCGCGACGAGTCCATTATCTACAGTTCCAACGGTCATGTCTATAAATTTATTTAATAAGTAGTGTATCAAGGTAGAAGATGGGGTATCTATGAAGGTTGGGGAAGTGGTCGTGGAGGTATGGTCGGGGCATTGTGGTCCGGTCGCTGGGTAACTTTTAGAGCTTGCACATGACAAGCGCGCATAAGCAAGACGCAAAAACCCTTATCTTATCTGGATGATTTGTCCAATCTAATCTCATCTCGCACCCCTGCATCTAACCTTGACCATGACTTCACTCGACCCAACACATCTACCAGATATTGGGTGGAAGCCCCAACCTAGGACTCGGGGAGAAGCTGTCCATGAAGTGCCGCGTGCAAGCTCTCTTCCCATCCGCGCTCTACCAGATCTACGCTTTGAACAATCTTATTTGCTGTCCTTGAAGCCATTTGTGCATCTTCGTTCAGAGGAGACATCTAGTAGCAGCAAGGCTGGAGCTCGTGCAACTATAGAAAAGCCTGCGGTTGAAAATGCTGCATTAGCTGAGCCTTTAGTGCTGGACGTCGCCACACAGAGTGCAGGGGTGTCCAAATACGGAATCCCAGAGCGAGTTGAATGGGGGCAGATTGCGTGGGTTACGACGAGAGATCAGGTTAGTTGTGTATCAATCGCTCTAGTATTTGACAACCGACGACTTGTAGGTCATATCACCACTCCTACAAGGAGCACTCTGGGGGACTGCATCCATGTTTCTTGGCCCCTTGTCTCGGAAGCTGTCGTCGTCTTTAAGAGAGCTGTTTGTTGGGCCAAGTGATTCATTCCATTCCATTAATCCTTCACTGTCTCATGCATCCATATCAGGCACTCAAAGGCCACCATCAGAACCGACCAACGTTGTTAGAGGTCAGGATAGTATGGGTTGGCTTAGGTCATGGGTCCGTAGCATAGGGGGCGGGATGGAGACTAATACGGCATTATAAGGCGCCGATTTCCCATGTTCCTATTGTACACAGGCGCAGTATACGGAGCTCCTACACATTCGTAAGCTCATATTAGTTGTAGTTGTGTAGGTTTTGTTGTAATATGCCCGAAACAAGTTTATATGTGTTTGAACAAACTAGAGGTTCTGATAGGCTCGCTGGTTAAGCGCCCTCACCTGTTATGGCCGGGATATCTGGTGAATTCGAATATCTCGTGGGTCTCGCGACCACCTACTCCGCCCTCTACCTCTGAACTTCTGCACGCGTAATACGCGTACCATAGACTCTTATCGCTTTATAGCTGTTTTTGGACACACCTAGACGCCCTTTTTAGTAACCTGTTCTACTTGGATGCACATCAACGTTTGCTTTACATTTAAACTCGTCACAATCAGTCTTTTCTTATTATCTACGACATCTGCACGCGAACAAGGTATACTTGCTGATACGAACTTGGTACTTACCCCATCGAGTATGGGGTCATTGAATGAACGAGAATATGAGCTGGCGCCTCCCAACCTCAATCTCGAGCAAGTTCACGTCTATGTTAGACACGGTAAGTACTATTTATTTCGCTAACTAACTTGTTGAATCATGTTGCTCAATAAAATTACTCTAGGCGAACGTACTCCAGTTGGTATACGAATGAACGAAGCTCCTGGAAATATACCCGCATTTTGGAATCTCTGCAAAACCGCTCGAAGATTTCAAGCCTCCGTTCTAGGGGATAATGGCGAATCGAAGAGCGTTGAGGTGCTTAGAATGTCGGAGCGCGGGGATGGTCATTCTGAGGAAGGTGAATGGTAAGCGTGACACGGTTCAGATGCCCGGTTCACTGCCCAACAGTTTAATCACAGCTTGCTTGGAGAATTGACCGATCTTGGGAGAACAGTAAGCCTATTCCTTTACGTGTTTTTTTGTCAGCTGCTCAGGCTCAAGCACAAAGTCAACCCTTCACGTGGGCCAAACATTGCGGAGATTATACGTAGACAGGTATGAACTTGCTTGGAAAGAGTCTGCGCGCACTTACACTCAGCCTAGACTAGGGTTCCTTCCTGAATTTCTTGAATCTCACGAAACAGCATACTTCCGGTAGGTATGTAGTAGCTATTTTCGCGACACAAGCTAACACGTATACATAGGTCAACTAATATGCCCCGCACAATCGAGACCCTTCAACAAGTACTTTATGGATTATACCCTACCTCGAAAATAAAAGAGGGATTTGCTCCCAGAGTGCGAACGAGGTGAGCCCGTCAGGCGTAGCAACGCGCGGCATATGAAGTTAATTATGGCCCTTCCAGGCATCCCAAAGACGAAAACCTCATTGGTAACATGGCTGGATGCGACAGGTTGGCGGAACTTGCTATAGGATTCAGCAGAGGTATGCTTGGGTCCTTAATGGTGCTGCAATGTGCTAAACTATCACTGCCCCGCAGCTGCCGCAATGGACAACAACCCGAAACTCGAGAAATTTAACTCTAAGCTCTCGAAATATATCAATGGGAATCCTATTAGAATAGTACGTTTAAACTTGAATCTGTGCGATGATGATAGTATTCTTAAACCCTGGTTTGAAGGATGGGCAACCGCGTTTATCTGGGATCATGGACACCATTCGTGCGGCAGATGCTCATGGAATTCGCGTTCCTCCAGAGTTCCACGACTCCAGCATAGTCAACGACTTGGTAATCTTAATTACTTCTTTCATGCTCCCCTAAACTTACGGTCGTTTGCAGGAAACCGCAATATGTGACGAATGGTTCCGAGGGTGTGAGACCTTCCTATCCATGTTACTCCAAATCACTCCATCTGCTTCATGCTAATTAAGGGTGACTCTAGATAAAAATCACGAATTCAGACGTCTTGCCATGGGCCGCCTATTGTCCGAAATGAGCGACCAAATGACTGGGATTGTTAACGGGACGAATAATACTAAAATCCGTGTGAATGCGTGTCACGATACGACACTTGCTGGATTGCGTACGACGTTGGACGTCTTTGACAATCGGTATGTTCAGACTCAATTGGATTCTATTGTTCAACGGGTGATGAAACCGGGACATAGATGGCCAGACTTCACTGCGTCGATCATCTTCGAGCTGTTTAGCGAGCAGACTCAACCTGCTCAATCAATGTTTTCTATGGGCGTATTCGCCCGAACTCCGCCGGCCAAACGCTGTAAGCTGTGTGTTCTCGACTTTGGAGGGCTCGATTTTGACATAAACTTTAGTTGTCAGGATGCGATACCAGAACCAAAACCTGGCCTTGCCCGCCTGTGCGGCCCCAGGCGCACACTTACCTGGGTCCCCAGAATTTTGTACCCTAGCAGCTTTTCAGGAGCACGTCCGTACGCTTACGCCCACTGATTGGAATGCAGAATGTACGGCATTAAAGAGGGCCGAGAAGTCTTGAGCAAACTGCAATCCATAATATCCTTGAGATGTCTCGGTTATACCGCAGTTGTGATTTATAAGCAGTCGCAGTAATCTTAATGATATCTTCGCACAATGGGCTAGTTTGGATTTTGATTTATTTTTGAGTTCGGGCTTGCACCGATTCTAAGAGTGATTGCGCGACTACGAAGTGGATATCTTCGGACTGCTTTACGCAGATATTCATACACTGAACAACATCATTAGAACAATCTTTCAAGATAGACAACGCACTAACCTCAATGACCTTGTCTGCGCTAATTAGCCCAGATTGGAAGACGTTTGTGACTGTGCCTAGTGCAGGAAGACAAGTGACCAGAACGAGTCCCTTCGCCGCCTCAGCCTCTTCACCATTTGGGTCCACCAGCACTTCCAGCTCATCATGGGTGTTCTCTGTCACTGCAGTGGCGCAGCTAATCGCTAGGCCAAGCATCTCAATGCCTGCGTCAGCTAAGGCTGCGCTAGCAGCTGTCGCCCCCGCTCCTACACAGGACTCGACGCCATCGACTTCAAGTATGTGGACATAAACATCGATTTGAGATTTTGGGAAGAGCTCGAGTCTGACGGCAGGAAGGATGGACTGATGTATCTGAGAGGCGAGGCTTGGGGATTCCGCATCCTGTCGACTGGCCGTTTAGACTAAGATCGAGCAAAGAGAAAGGGGAGGCTTACCCGGATGGGGGCTCGTCTTTGTGCACATGCGAAGGGAGAGAATTTGACTTCGACCTTGAGACGTCCTGTTTCATTATAGGAAGTACCCGCTTTGATTTCTCGGGGCCCATAACTGGCAAGAGTATTGTTGATTAGACTTAACTAGGCTCAGTACCGCACTCACACAGCTACTGCAACTTTCGTCTTTTCTGTCTCAATATAAGCTGATCCATTTGCTTGACTTATAAGACCCAATTGAAGAACTAAAATCCAACTTATTAACGAAGAAATTTGGGGGCATGAGAGGACATACATATTGGCCGAATCTCGTCATTCTTCCGAGACGTGCGAGATGATCTTGGTGATGCTTTGACCGCTTCTTCCTCGAAGATAGGATGAGAGCTTGACTCCGGTCCGTTGATTCGTCGCCGGTCGAAATTCGAGTGCTGAGCCATGGGATGGTGGACGTCTAATTTGTCTAGACAATAATCTTGGCGCTTGGATAGCCACTCATTGGCCCACTTGACAGGTCAGATCAAGAAAAAGGGCCGATCAACCGCGTTCGAACCACGTTCACGACGCGCTGCACCTTCGGCGCATCCTTGGTTTTCTACAACAACAATGCCAGATGTGAGTCAAATAGCCTCAACCATATGATCCCTATCGATGCTCGCTTTTTGGGAAATCTAAAACCTAATTATTGGTACAGGCCGAGTCCAGACGCCCATTCAGCTTATATGCCTTGCTCGTCCCATCAACAATCTACCTAGTCGTTCTCTACTATGCTACCAACACAAGATTATTTCCATATCGCAACATATTTGTGCCTATCGCTATCTTTGCTTGCTGGGAAACTTGCACGAATTATGTTATCCAAGACCCTCGGCTCTGGGCTTGGAACTTCTTCCTTGGGGCTGGCAGTTCGTGTATTGTCATGAAGCTGCTTGATGTTGCGACTCTAAAGCACCCTTTGAAACGAAAATCGGAAGAGACGTGCCCTCGATCGAAACTTTTCTCATTTAAACAGCTCTGGGACGCTATAGATTACTCTTTTGATCTACGAGGGCTGGTGAGTTCCTAATCCACTTATTTCTTACGATGTCCTCAACTAAGTCGGCTATCTTTATAGTCTTGGGAGTTTGGGCATGACTGTCATGTTCCTCCTGAAACCAGAAATACGACCTCTCTTTTCGACTTCGAGGTGGACACACTCCGCCAACTTCTTAAGCATGCCCTGCTCTGTGATGTTGTTTTTACGGCGCTTTCGCAAATTGGTACCCTAGGGACACCATCTGGGGGCACTATCTTCGTTTCAACTCACCTCCCTTTCCCTTTGAGCTTCATCCCCATTCCTCGGTTCTTCACCGCTCTGTTTGTTGCCGTTCTTGTAGGCCAAGGAGCTTACCACACACTCACAACTATTCATCTGTTTTGGACGTTCTTTTTGGCGCCTTTCTTTTCGGACCCAGCTAGATCCTGGCCACCGCTTTTCGGCAGTCCCTGGCGCGCAACCTCGGTACACAACTTCTGGTCTTGCCACTGGCATTCGGTTCTCCAGCGTGGTTTCTGGGCCACCGGAGGCAAACTTGGTTGGAAGATCGGAGGCCGTATTGGTGCTGTGCTGGGCGCTTTCTTTATGTCAGGGCTTCTGCACGATCTCGGCATGTGGTGCATGGGACAAGGGATGGAGCTTTCCCGGGTGACCGGCTATTTCTTCCTACAAGGCATTATTGTTGTCCTGGAAAAGTCGGTTGACCTGGACATTTGGATTGAGCGCACGGACACCGACGACTCCCATAAGTACACCATACGGGCGTCTATCTCTGGTTACCCTAAAAAGCCGGAATACCTTTCAAGATGTACTAGCTTGAACGAGTATTTAGTAAAGGTCTGGACGGCGTTTTGGATTGCTGTCCCAGCGACGCTTGCGGTCGATGCATGGGCACGACGCGGTTTGCTTTATATCATTCGTGGGCTGTTTGCCCTTTTGCCTTTTGATATCAGCCCTTCAAGAGCCATCTTGCGTTTGTTTGGTGTACATGTGATCTGATGCCGAGCGAGCAATCGTCCATGCTTTTGGCTTGGTTGCTTTTTTGCGTGTAAACTAGAACGCTACTCGTGTTATTCCGAACTCCTGTACGATTTTTTTGCATCGTCTATACAGGACATTTTCCCGGGCTGTCGATTGCGTTTTGTTTGGACATTAATTTTATATTTGCGTTCTTTTAATCTTCGTGGACACATATTCTCTCCCCGATGCAGATTTCTCGCGACCTAGCGTCCAGGTATATCATGGCTATTTACCGAACAACGCTAAGGAGCACGAACTGCAATCGTTACAGTACTTGGCCCTCCATTGGCCACCAGTGTCAGAGCCAACGAAGCCCGAGTCTTGGTGTTGCGCTCTGATTCGTTATCAATTCAGGAATCAACGAGGGCCATTTCCTCACTTTCGTGTGACGGGACTCAAGGAGGTGACCAATGGTGCCTACCTCCATGCGTGCGCAGGTTCAGTGTATCCAACGTAGGGGCAGCTCCTAACGGTGGAGTGGGGTGCGCAGTATACCGTCCTTCATGGTGCACAGCCTATCTAGCAGAATGCCACTGCTTTAGACTAGGCAGCTTTCCAACTGTTGTGAAGCATGCCACGCCCTATGACCTTAACAGGCTTTTTTCACGGTTCTCATGGGTCGAAGCAGTGAATGTATGCGCAGTGTCTATTCGGGTTTTACGCCTTGTTGGCGCCTAGGAATATTTGGCTGATGGCCCTGACGTAGCGCCTTGAACCGAACCACCACCAAGACTGGCGCAACCACAGCCCTCGGGCTGCCGCAAAAAAGCTTGAAACTGTTAGCTTACCCTTTCTTTAATACCAGGTGTGCCTATATCCGCCATCGAGTGTCAATGGGACCAGATGTAAGTCGATTATAACCAGCATTTCCGGATTGTTTTCTAAGCTGGCATTCACTAGGTTACTGCTCGGCAAGAGTTGGGATTAAACCCCGTTCTTACATTTACCTCATGTGTTCTCTTGGCCTGCTATTTCACTGTGAACCCACGTCTGTTTCATCTTCGGCTCTGGGTGATTCCAATTACACTTCAGTCTGTCTGGTCCTTGTGCACCAACTATGCCTTTTCTGATCCATGGCTAAACACGTACAATTTTGGCATCTGTGCTGTGGGGTTTACGGTGGCGATGAAACTCGTTGAGCTCGCGAGCTTAGACGCGCCACCAACATATGATGGCCAGCCAGCTTGTTCAAAACAGTCAGTACTCTGCGGGAATTGCGCATTGAATACTGTCGGTTATCTCGGCGATGCCAGGTGCTTGGTATGTCTGCTCGCCATAACCTGTTTTTACTGACTGAGCATTCATTTTACAGCATTGGAACAGCGACAGTTCATGCCACATCCCGAGTGACACGCGTCGTGATGGCACTCACCTCGAATTTTACACCGATACCTTACTCCTCTTCCTCAAACATCTCTTCTATCTCGATACCTTACATGCACTGTGTGCCAACGTTGGTACACTCGGCTTACC
>WSTH01001882.1:0-10274 GCA_019616345.1 Ceratobasidium sp. 395
ATGGTACGTTCATTAATTTCTGGCTCCTGATTGATCGACTCACAACTCCATCAGAGCTGGCGAAGGAGACAACTCCGTGTTATCGGGTCGAACCTAGTCGCCTACAACGATATAACGGGAAGAGCGATTGCCACAATCGACTTGAAGCGCGCACTCGCTGTCGAGGATGATCAACAGCCATTGCCTCCAAACGCTATCCCTGGCCGACGATCACGTGATGAATCAGATCTAGGCGTCGAACGCTCCTTCAGGTTGATATTTGGCGACGACGACGACATTGCGTTTTTCGCCGATACAGACGAGGAAAAGGCCGAGTGGTGAGTTTTAGCCCGTGCTTCAAGAGAGCAAGCTCTAATTTCGTTGGCTAGGTTGAGGATACTTGGAGCCCTGGTTGGCAACATCCCACCACACCCGTTATGGGCAGAGTTGGTCTGGCAGAGGCATGAACAAGCAGCCGCTGCTCAAGTGCAACAATCTGGGCAAAACCAGCCCAACCCCGATCAAGATCCTGCCGGACAGGCACCTACACCCCCACCCCCGTCGAAGCCGACCCCACCCCCTCCGCGACCACAAGCCTGGCGATAAGAGGGCACTAGGTTATTTGTGTATGTTGGATTTTTACTATCCCCGTCTGTTTGCTCCCCTTCTGGCGATCCATATGTATACTATTTCCTGCGGTTACTTCATACATAGTCTCGTTTCGTATCTCTTTCGCGCTTTTTTTGAGGATTTTTCTTTCGCAATATATACCGCTTTCCGTCATTGTATGCACCCAAAGATGAGAATCAATAGAATCAAACTGCGGGAGTTTAGAACAAGTTCATTGTATTTCATGTTCAACTATTGCTTGCGCTCAAATATTTACCCCACAATTCATTTAGGCCTTCCCCAAGGGTTCTTCAAAAAGTTAGCCTAAGATCAAGTGTTTGAGAGACGCATATACTCACTTTAACACGGTCCAGGCCTTGCGCCTGACCCCAAACTCCCTTGATTGGAGGAGCAGCCGGCGCTGTCGCAGGAGGTCGCATGCCCTGCTGTACAATACGGGCCATCGAAGGTTGAGATGTAGCACCAGAGCTCGGAGGTAGGCCTCCAGGTCGAGGTGGTAGACTTGTTCTTGATGTAGGTGCGCTTAGGGTTACTTCTGGAGGGGGTGGCCGAGTGTTTGGGGCCGGCGATCCCGGCAAATCCACATACCCTCCTACAACATCTTCGGCGCTGACCCATGGGTTGTGTGGCTCGAGGCTGAACCACAACCCCTGCAGCAGACCACCGGAACGTTGAACGAAGGACTTCTGTGTTACAACGACTAAACCCCGCTTGCAGCGTGTGAGAAGAACGTTGAGACGGTTGATGGACGAAAGGAACCCTGGTGAACCAGTCTTGGCAATTGTTATGACAATGAAATCAGCTTCGTTCCCCTAGACTAAATGTTCAACATGGGAGAAGCCAAACAGTCAATCAGAGACTTGCCTGAAAACTATCTACGTTATATACTTGTTTCTTGCTATCAAGCTTCTTCAGCTCGCTCTCGACGTGGCTTCGCTGCCCCTCGTAAGGTGTTATGATCGCGTATTCAGGCATTTTTTCCTCTTTCTCCCAATCTTGCTTAATAGGCTTCTCGTAATAAGTTTGAACGAGCTGGATTACTACTTCGGCCTCAATCGTATTCTATGAGTTAAGATCAATACGAGTTCTACAATCTGGAAGGTTTTCGTTCTGAGAGCTAAATCTAGCTTACCTTCCAACTCTTGCCTTCGTTTCCCGCGGGCTCTTCTTGTCCCTTCGCGACATCAACAAACACAATCGACTTTTCACGCGGCTTGATATCAGGATTTTTCGCGTGTTCCTTGAGCTCTCCCTGATATACCGCGGTAGAAATATACTTCGCAAGAGGAACGGGCAAGCGGTCTATTATATAACAATCATGGTCAACAGCAGGTTTGCATCGTCTGCAATGCCAGAACTTACAGGACGTATCGAGAAGTTTGGAATTGGACGAAAGGTGTTCAACCTTGAAAATATCATTAATTTCCAGACCTTCGCTAGAGCCGAATGGAGGCACTGTTCATAGCCAGAAGTTCATTCAGCGGGGTATTCCTCGCTTGGTGCTAGCTCATACCCACATTGCTTTGGATCACCAAACCAACAGACGCTTTTGAGTGCGCTTCTATGCTTATAGAAAAGATGCTATATGCGCAATAAAACCTTTTAGATCTTGTAGAGAATTGGGTTTAGATGTAAGTTACCATGAATTCACTAGTCATGTCGAGTTGCGACGCCTCGTCGACGATCAAATGTTGAAGTGGTTGCTTGACAAACGCGCCACACTTATCAAGTATCGAACTGGATAGTGTCGCCAATGTACAGAGAATAGCCTTTGCCCCATAAAGTCGATTTTTATAGTTTTCGGATCTAAGTTGCGGAGTTGGGAAGAAGTGTTTCTGAAGGCCCCGATAGCGTTCTTGCCTGAAATCACGTGGATCATTAGCAGTATGAGATGCAGAAGTATGTCAAGAGCCCTACCAGTAGCTATAGTAGTCTTGAGAAACCAGGAGAACAAAGTTATCGAAGTTAACTTTTTGTAGCTTTTCGGCGACGTTTCGTATCCCATCATTGCTCTGTGCGACAATCCATACCGGTTCTCCGAGCTCAGCAAGTATCACCACAGCCGCTGCAATCGTACTCGTTTTACCGGTCCCAGGTGGTCCATGGACTAGAGTGGCCCTAGTACGGCCACGAGGGTTCGGAGCGACGACTCGACCGACTACACCCCGCTGAGATGAGTTTAATTGTATGTCCTCAGGGAGAGCTACTCCGCGCTCTGGGTCCTTTTTGCCGACATGCTCGTCCTCCGTTTCGTCGTCTTTATCCTCGTCGCCTTCTTCAAGAGTGAGAGCCTTTATGCGTGCCACTTCTTCTTCGTCTGTGTCATCGTCCCAATCATCATCAATCCAGTCGTGTTTTCCTCGAGCTGGCTTTGACTTTTTCTGCTTCCGCACTTCGCCAATATTGATTTGTGCACGCGTTGGGAACCAGACTCGGCGGATAAACGCGCAATCCTCGTATTTTGGACCGTGAAGCGAACCTCTACCCTCAAGTAGTCGAAGTGTGAACATATCGCGCTGCTTCTCCGACTGAGTCGCTTCTTCGCGCCCATAAACGAACGCTTCAATGTCCTTGGGTAATTTGAAACCAGGCTTAGGAGTGGAACCAGTCGTTGAAGCACCTGGCGGCGGGAGCTCTGACGCTTCTTCTCCAAACTCGCGAACCTGCCCTCGGCGTTGCCGATGAGAACCGCGACCGCGTCCAGGGACAGATTTCCAGCCATCTCCGTCAGATTGCTGTCTGGCTGGCGGTTCCTGCTTTTCTTCCTCATTTTCGGTCAAAAAAGTGTGTTTCGTCTTCTTCCGATCGCCAGGTCGCTGGAGGTAGAGCCGTTTCTCGGTGCCGTCCTCGGTGTAGGTTATGTATTGCTGCACAAAATATCGCCTATATTAGCACTAAAAATGAAAACGTTGCCAACAGTCCTCTTACTCTTGCGACGTTCCCCGCCCGAAGCCTAGTTTCGTACTTATTACTTTTCAACAAGCCATCCTCGTCTTCGAACTGGTCCATCTGCAACGGGCGAAGGGGTGATTTTTCGTCGAGCACTTTCCATTTAGTGACCATAGAGTCAGCGAAGAAGGTCAGCTCCTGCAAAAGGATCAATTTAACGAAGCACAAAAATGATAATATACCACAGACCTTGTCGCGTAGGCGTGAAGGCAGTATCACAGGGGCATTCTGTACCTCGTCATTTAGCTCCTTTGCTACACTGCAGGTTAGGATCTCCGTAAATACTGGAAACCTGCTGCGGAAAGAGTCTGTGAGACGTACACCGACGAAACCCAAGCTCGTGTGGCCGCTTCTGCGATCCTTCCTGCCAGATCCAAGGGTAAATCACTACCAATAAAGGCAGAATCGATGTCCATCACTGATACTTCGCGAAATATCTTCTTAACGACTTGGCCAGGAGAAAGAATTGTTCTATCCCAATTAAGTTCCTCGTCGTCCGGCAAAATTACTATTTCAAACTTAGATGAGTATATAAATTCAATCAAGGTTTTCACAAGAGGAAAGAACGAACCTGGGGGTTCAACATTCTGCTCATTTTCGTCTTCTGGGTTCTCGGGAGACTTGTTCTGCTGGTGAACCTTTTGACTATTTGTGGATCCGCCTTGGTGACCCTTCTTTTTGCGAGAGCCCTCCTTGCCCCCTTTTTTACTTGGCTTTTCGGTTTGTTGATCATTTCGTGTTGCCGTGTTTGATTGAGGGTTGTCTTTGCTCTTAGGTTCAGGCAAAGTACGCGCTGGGGGAGGAACTTTTTCTGAAGTGGCTGTCGAGAGGTTAACTCCACTGACTCTCTCGCGGAAGTAATGCCAAAGCGTAAGCGAGATTTGAGCCATTCCGAACCCTACGAGATTTGACTGGAGAAGCTTGCGCAGACAGTCCAGCGACGAGAGCCGAGGATTAGCCGCCTTGGCTCTAGGGTTTCCTTTGAGTTTGGAGTCTGGAGCACTTGGAGCCTTTGTTGCAGCTGCTATATCTTCTTGGTGTCTCTTCTTGCTCGTCTTGGCAATGGTTGCAGGCACACGGACCGCCAAGGCATGAGATTCAAAAACAAGAACAAAACCATTAAGAGAGGCTTCTTTGTCGTAAAAGATATCGATGCCAAGAAACGGCTTGTAACTGCTAGTATCGACTCGCGCTACCGAGACAGGAGGCAAATAGCTCAAGATACAGTCAACATCTTCCTCGTTTAGTATAGCGAGGTCGACTGCCTGGATCTCCAGAACATGAGGCTTCGTTTTATCCAATAGGTCTATCTCGATTTTGAAGTCGAGACGCGACATAATAGTTAAGCGCGGAAAAGGTAGATGGTGGGGATGACGTGGCTATGGCCACACGAACGTGCTCATCTGGTTTGAAAGGGTTTGATGACAAACAGAGGCGGTCATTACATAATTTTGTCCAGGACTTGAATTTATGATTACTTTCAGTCGTCATATACATTTGAGGATGAGAACCGACAAAATCAATACGCCCAATTATTCAATTGTGCTTTCATGTGTACATTTATTCGAGGGCTTCGTGAAAATTAGGAAAGCGCATATAACCAGTATAATAAGGCTTACTATTTGCGTTTGACCTTAGGGACTGTTGGTTGGAGCAGTAGACGACGCTACAACGGATCTTGTACCCGGTATTATAGCATACACAACTGGGGACTGGGACGTAGCACCAAACCGAGGAGGTAGGCTCCCAGGAAGTCGGGGTGGCAGGTTTGTTCGTAATGCGGGTACACTTTGGGTCACTTCGGGAGTAGGAGGTCGAGAGTTCGGAGCTGGCGATCCTGGCAAATCGACATATCCTCCTACGACATCTTCGGCGCTGACCCATGGGTCATATGGCTCGAGGCTGAACCACAGTCCCTGAAGCAGACCGCCAGCCCTTTGGACAAATGACTTCTGGGTTACGACGACTAAACCCCGCTTGCAGCGTGTGAGAAGGACGTTGAGACGGTTGATGGACGAAAGGAACCCTGGTGCACCAGTCTTGGCGATACTCGTAATAATGTAATCTGCTTCGTGTCCCTGTGATAAGCGCTTCGCTAAGTATAGTTTTTAATACTTATCCAAAGTATAACGTACTTGAAAAGTATCTGCGTTGTAGACTTGGCGCTTAGAGCCGTCTGGCTTCTTGAATCCAGCGGCCGCTATTTTTTTCTCGACCTCTGCGCGTTGTCCCTCGTATGGTGTGATAACATCATACTCCAGCGGTTCTGCTTCGCTTTGCCAATCTTGTTTGACCGTTCGCTCGTAGTATGTTCGGATAATTTCCAGAACTACTTCGGCCTCGGCCATATTCTGCGAAACCAAGCTTCAGCAAACGTAAAAATAAAACACATCCAAGGGACTCGGATACGAGTAGATCGACCGTAGTGTAATTAGATTGGGCTCACTCGCGTAGTTGTCGTTCCTGGAACGATTTCTTCGTTCCCTTCCTGGACGTCAACGAATACAATTGCCTTTTGAGGCAGTTGGACTTTATGCTTTGAGAACTCTTTTAGTTTGCTTTCGTAGACCGCTCGAGAAATGTACTTGGCAATAGGAACTGGTAAACGATCTGTTCGGAAAACATGGTGTTTAGGGGATATGCCCATACCTCAAAGCATCACAACTACACTCACAGGACGTATCAAGGAGCCTGGAATTCGCAAGAAGGTGCTCAATCTTGAAAATATCTTGAATTTCTGTCCCTTCGCTCCAGCCATATGGAGGTACTGCCAACACCCGGACATGGTCTCGTAGTTAGATTTGGATGTCATCATTCGCCCCAGTCCATACGCACGTTGTTTTGGGTCACCGAACCAGCATACATTTTTTAGTGTAGTTCTATGCCTGTAGAACAGATGCTTTACGCAGTGCTTTCTCAGTTAGCCGCTGGATTCAGCTAAAGCTAGACTCACCATAAACTCGCTGGTCATGTCAATCTGCGACGCTTCATCAACGATAAGCGTCTGCACGGGTCGTTTGATGAATATGTCTTTATCTTCGAGGACTTTGCTTGAAAGCGTCGCCAGGGTACAAAGGACCGCCTTAGAGCCGAACACTCGATCTCGATAAGTTTCGGATCCGAGTCGTGAGGTAGGGAAAAAGTGACCCCTAAGATTATCATACTGGTGCTCCCTGGCATTATGCGCTCAGAGTGTCTCTCTAGTACAGCTGTTATTGGAGATTTACATACCTATAATTGAAGTAGTCCTGCGCCATCACTAATGTGAAATCATTGAAGTCGACCTCTTTGAGCTTTTCAGCCACGTTCTTTATCCCAACATTACTTTGTGCGACAATCCACACCGGCTCTTCCAACTCGGCGAGTATCATTACGGCCGCTGCAATCGTACTCGTTTTACCAGTCCCAGGAGGTCCGTGGACTAGAGTAGCCCTAGTACGGCCGCGAGGGTTTGGAGCAACGATTCGGCCGACGACGCCTAGTTGCGACTGGTTCAACAAAATCTTCTTAGGAAGTAAAACTCCGCGCTTTGGGTCTTCCTGTCCAACGCTTTCGTCTTCCGTTTCGTCATCGATGTCTTCTTCGCCATCCTCAAGAGCAAGCGCCTTCATGCGCGCCACTTCTTCCTCGTCCGTATCGTCATCCCAGTCATCGTCGATCCAATCGTATCTTCCACGAACTTTTTTAGAATTCTTTGCTTTGCGTTCCTCGCCGATACGAATCTGGGCTTGCGTTGGGAACCAAACTCGGCGGATGAATGCGCAGTCACGATATTTGGGGCCGTGCAACGAGCCCCGGCCCTCGAGTAGCCGAAGAATGAATGCATCCCGTTCCTGGTCTGATTGCGTAGCTTCTTCCCGTCCATAAATAGATATTTTGACGTCCTTTGGGAGACTAGCGCCGAGTTTCTTGGGAACGGGGGCGACATTTGAAGATTCTGGTTGTTGTAGTTCTGAGGAATCTTCGTCGTGATCGCGAACCTGCCCTCTGCGCCGCTGGTAAGAGCCTCGGCCACGACCACGGCCGCGACCAGAGCCAGAAGGTCGTTCTAACCCCTGTCTACTCGGTGGCTCCGGCTTCTCGTATTCGTTTTCAGTCAGATATGTGTGTTTTGTTTTTCTTCCGTCACCAGGCCTTTGGAGATATAGTCGCTTCTCGACACCGTCAACTTCGTATACCAGATATTGCTGTGCGCAAGGTGATTCTAGTTAGGATTAACGTCAAGCATCAAAATAATGTTTCTTACCCTCGCAGCATTCCTTCCCGCTCGAAGCTTAGTGTCATACTCCTTACTTTTCAGCAGACCATCCTCTTCTTCAAAATGCTCCAGTTGCAAGTCCCGCAAAGGGGAGGTTTCGCCAAGTACTTTCCATTTTGCGACCATCGATTCGCCAAAGAATGTCAGTTCCTGCGGAACGATGAGTTTCATAAAATCGTATTATCAACGTAAGTTACAAACCTTGTCACGAAGGCGGGCGGGCTGGACTATAGGTACATTTTGCACCCTCGTATTGAGCTCATGCGCTACTCTGTAAAATGGGGTCGACCGTAAGCAAAAAATTTCTAGTGAAGAAAAGATAATGGGGGCATACGTGAACGATATCCAGGCTCGTGTAGCCGCTTCAGCAATCCTTGCTTCTAGATCCAATTCCTCATGACTCCCATAGAAGGGACTATTTACGTCCATTATTGATACGTTAGGGTTGATTTTATGGACTACATCGCCAGGTGAAAGAATTTCTCTATCCCAGTTAGTAGGTTCATCGTCTGGGAAAATTACTATTGAAAGTTGACGTCAATACATCTGTGCATAATAATGGAAAGCGAGGAACTAACCCGGTGGTTTGGCGTCAGAATGGTTCTGATCCGCTGACTCCTTAGGCGACTTGTTCTTTTGAGAGTCCTTTCGAGCGCTGGGAGCCCCACCTCGGCCCTTGTTTCTGTTAGAGCTCTCCGTAGCACGCCTGCTTCCCGGTGCACCCGCTTGTTGGTTCGTCTGCGCTCCTTGACTTGGCTGGGATCCATCATCAATCTCGGGTTGGGGCAGAAAGCGTCTCGGAGGGGGGATTGGGTTGGAAGTGGCTGTCGAGAGGTTAACTCCGCTAACTTTCTCATGTAGAAAATGCCACAGTGTAAGTGAAATCTGGGCCATCCCGAAGGCAGCAAGATCCGAATGGAGCAATTTCCGAAGACATTCGAGATAGGTCAGACGAGGGTTGATGGACTTGTGCCTGGGCCTCCCTTTGAGCTTGGTGTTGGACTTTCCTGCGCTCGCCGCTAAAGTGGCCTTCTCCTGTTCGTACGCTTTGGCGCTTGTCTTGGCAACATTCGAAGGAACCCGCACCGCCAGGGCACGAGACTCGTAAACGAATACCACGCCCTTGAGCGATGCCGCTTCATCATAGAACATATCCACGCCTAGGAACGGCCTATAAACGTCTGCATCGACTCGCGCCATTGAGACAGGCGGCAAGGAGCCCAAGATATAATGGACATCCTCTTCATTCAAAATTCCTCGGTCGACAACCTTGATATCGAGGACCTGCGGAGAAGACTGGTTCAGTAGACTTACACCAACTTTGATCCCCGCTCGCGACATGGCTCGTAAGAGGGTTGATGGTCGGGAGGATGACGTGGCTATGGCCACCGGAAGCCCAAGTGACTCGAAGGGAGACAAGAACAAGCAGTGCCAATCAATTACATAATATCGAGCGGATTGGGTACACTATGAGGAAAAAGTCAGACAATGAGCCTAATGAGCTGTAGTGCTTTTGTTGCAGATATACGCTGAAGTGGATTTGGTACCCATAATCGCCCGGCGACATCCCATACCTCACCGCTTGGGCACGCGCCCCTGGAATAGGGGGCTTCGCTGTTCTTGATTCTCGCGAACACTGCTGGAACATTTGTCCCCGAGTACGGTTCTTGTCCACTGATTATCTATATTTTTTCGGTTGATTTCGGTTAGATGAGCCGACTGTAAACACGGATTATGGTTCACCTTGAGAAGCAAACAGCCCGTCGCCCACAAATCTGCGTGGCGGGTAACCAACGGCCAATCGTCTGTTGGGATGAAAAACTCTGGTGGATGCCATCTTGATTGCGCTGGCACAAGCGATGGGGTATATGCTGGTGCCGGTATCAGCGTAGATAGAGCATCGCGCGCATATTGATGGGAAAATTCAAAATTCTGAATTTTGGGAATCCCATACTTGTCCACGACGACTGAGTCCTGGCAGATCAAATGAGTTGAAGTTCTATGTTCTGAGCTATAGAGATTCAGCAGACCGTGTTGATGTTTCCGTGCACTATCGTTACTTGAGCAATCCCGTCGTGAAGATATTCTACAGCCTTTAGGATGTTTTCAATCTACCGCCTGCTGTTATTGTAGTACTTAATTTAACAGTCACTTATACTGACTAGTTTAATCCTTTTCAAAATGTCCAGCGTTTCAGCCTGTTTGATTAGATACTAAGGCAACGTTCGGCGTTTATTAATAAGTTTGTTTGACTCCTTCTGATTTGACGAACCTCGGCTAGGGTGCCATTGGCGCAGTACTCGGTCACGATAGACGGCACATCCGGTGTTCCGAACACTCCTTTCTCGTATCCCCAGAGTGAACATATGTTTGGATGCTTGAGTTGTCTCAGAATATTTAGCTCATGCTTCATCGACTGAATCTTCGTGAGCAATGATACGATCTTGGTGTTTCATGT
>WSTH01001883.1:0-10274 GCA_019616345.1 Ceratobasidium sp. 395
CAGTCTTGTTATCTAAATACGAGCAAAGAAGTGGTCCAATATACCGATTGCCACCTTCCAACCATCCTCGCCGCGAATAGATCATTTCCTTCCTGAGTACTGAGATCTGGGCCAGTATACCCAGGAGGAATGAACTCGCGCCAGCGCCTCCCGTTTTTGTCAACGAACCAGTCCCAGAGCAAGACGTCTTGTTCCAGCTTCCTGAAGACTAACATCGTACCGTCCTTGGTCCACGCTGGACGCTTCACCTTGATAGTCGGATCATCCCGCACTGGATCGCCGGGGTAGCCCATGATAATAACCCCAGGATCGACTTCGGTTTGTCCCTTGTGTGGGGCAACAACTCCGCTGAAAGAGACAATTATTAGTGGGGTACCGATAGAGTTATTCTCTTAAACTCACCGTGGCGCCGGCTGAGAGATGCCATCTTGGAAGCCAAAATGCTCATGTCCCTTGAATTTGTCTGGTCGTGCTCTCCCTTCGACCGGCTTCCCGCCCCTGATATCTATGGAAGATCCGAAGAGGTCCTTCACGTCTTGATAACTCTGATCACAGAGCTCGGGACCTACGAGGGTTAAGGAAAGTTAGAACTCACATCCATTGTTTTGTTAAAGACCATGCTCACTAATTCCAGCTATCGTAATAACCCCGTGCAAAGCGCCAGCGTCATCCCTCACAGATCCATCACGCGGATTGGTGACCGCCTTGTTGAATATCGGGTCCCAGTCACCTTGGTCGCCAAGGAATTTCTTGTCGTCTCCCATGCAGCGATAATCGAAGCGCGCATCACCTGTGTACTCTTTAATGCCGAGAGAGTTCATCCCCATTCGCGTGAAAGCAATCTGGAGTAACGGAGTCTGAACAGGTGAAACGCTGGTTGATCTGTTGGACGCGTTCGCCTTTGCTTCGTTGATTTGAAGTAGGAGCTGTTTCACCTCCTCAGAGGATGTAGGTTTGAAATTCTTGAGTGCGTTCTTGAACGAGCTGACGTCGGCGATCCGGAAAAAGACAAAATTCTCGGCAACCTTCCTGATGCTATTAGTACGCGTACAAGCATTTTAATAAAATAACATTTCACCTTTGGGAAGAGATAGATGACGTCGCCTTGCACATTGTTTAGGTCCGGAGTAGCGTTTGGATCTCGAGTCGCACGTAGCTTTGGATCTGGGTGTTCAAGGAGAGGCAATATCGCACGTTTCCTCAAGTGTTTGAACGTAGCAAGCGTATGCTCTACTTCTGCCATCGCTCAAATATGCGTAGAATGAATTGAAGATGGCGAGGCAAGTTAACAGGACGCTATGTCTACTCGCCCCCTTATCGAATATATAAGCGTATACCGGCAACTTTGCAATCACTCCGCCTTATCGAAACGGAGTGTAGTAGTGTGCCAAAGTCGACCAATGAGTTCAGTGCCGTTACGAAGAAGAAAGAGGGGACACGGAGGAGCAATAGCCGATGGGATAGAGCATCTAGCCGAGTGTTTGGAACGGCCCACAGAACGTCACCTGGTCAGAATATCGCCCAGCATGTCGCCCAGTAAGGTTGTGAGTAGATCGTTGTAGTAGGGGTGGCTGTGCCCGGGGTTTGCTCTCCTGTCTTCCATAGCTATCGGAGTCTCTTGCTGCCCACTGGCGTGTCCACCGTCATAAGTTACAATACAGGGGCGGCGCAGTGGATTCGTTCATTCTCGTAAGTCAAAAGGCACACAGTAGGTTCGATCAAGTTTCCGTCAATTCTCAAGCGCACAGTAAAAGCGAAAACGTCCTAGGTCATAACCTTCCAAGCGAGTAGAAGGGTATACACGGCACGGGCGAGCATAGCCGATTGCCTGCAAGCTCTCCCGATTGGCCGCAAGTCGAGTCTCGCAAGGTTGCCTGTGGTGGTCAGGTCAGGATTGATTGGTACATCGTAGTCGGGATGGGCGCTTGTGGACCCCTGACACCTTTATTGATCACGCGGTCGAATGATAAGGTTCCACAGGCGCTTGAACACCACCAGCACTCCTCGAATGATACGTCCGATTATAGGCTTGCCGCCTGCCGGTTCAATCACCCAATCGCTCCGGCTACTAGTGTCCGTGTCACCCCTAACCTATCTGTCGTTGGCCTAAGATCATAGCTATGATGGCGACTTTCACTCACGTACTGTTCGGTGTGCAATATCAGGCGCGACTGGGTGCGTTGAAAAACGGTTAAAAGGTCCAGCACGACTAGGTACTATCCTCAGCTTTCGCTACTCTGCCTTCTCTAATGTCTTACCAACCCAAGCCTACTACCAACGGTACATATCGTATCAGGGTTCTCAACCAGAACCTCTGTATTGAATGCGAGTCGGGCGGAAACGGCGGTATCAAGCTCACGCCGCCTTCGTCATCAAACAATTTACAAAAGGTGCTTATATGTCATCAAGCTCACCACCACTCGCGTGATACTTACTTGGGTCTGCAATGCAGTGGAACCTCATCCAAGTACCTGGACAAACGGATGTTTGGACCATAACTAGCGCCAACGACCAGTCTGGTCTTACCTATCGTAAGACTGCCGAAACTTACTGGGGATACGGATACCCTCTCCCACAGAACGGACCTTCTCAGAACTGGAAAATTGTGTGGCCGGCGAGCGGAGAACACACATCTTCCAGGTATGTGGTAGCTCTGACGACACTTGCCAATTGTTACCCCATAGCTCACAACTCTCCTAGGATTAAGCTAGCGAATGGCTCGGATTGTTTCGACGCCTGTGACCCTGGATCCGATTGGGTTGGTGTTTCATTCATTTACCGCGAAATTGTTCATAAATTTATCGTATTCGCAGGTCCACTTTTACTATGAACAAAGGAATGCTGTATGTGCCCCCACTCTAACGTCTTCAGGAGGCGGCTAATAGCTACCTAGTCTAATGGACCGAGGCAATGCTATGTATTCGAATTGATCCCGCCAGGCCCCCAAGCGAAACACGCGCTGTGAGTCTACACTTTTGCACATAATTTACACTAATACTTACCATCCTCCTAGTGATATTGTGTTCTTGCAAGACTTTACTGGCAGTCAACAGCCATACATCGACTCAGCGCGCAATGAGGTTGGCCAGATTTGTTCCACCCTCCTTAATAGTGGCAACTTTGCCCCGAACGACTTGAGATTCGGTGTCATTGCTTTCCGTGACCACCCACCTCAAGATAACACCCTCGTCGCCAAAACAATAGTCGATCTAACCACGAACTTAAACGCTGTGACGACGGGTTTGTCTAGCTTGTCAGGTTAGTCGTTCCCCACTGATGTTGGCTAGAGCGATGTTTTAAGCTTATTACGGAATTAGCGACGGGTGGAGGGGACGGCCCAGAGGCACAGACCGATTCGATGGCAGAAGCCCTGGACAATGTCAGCTGGAATAGGGATCCCAAAGCCAGCAAAGTTGCGGTGCTCATTACTGATGCACCTCCCCATGGAATCAAAGAGCCCGGCGATTACTGGCCAGATCGGTGCCCGTGTCGTAAGTCGCAGCCCTAACCGTTGAAGATAACGACTAACTATTCAACAGAGCGGGACCCCTTACGTCTAGCAGCCCGAATGTTTAGGGTTGGCATTACTTTGGTAGGCTCTCTTCTTTGGCCTTCGTTCGTAAATCTGACTTGGATGCTAGTATGTAATTGCCTGTGAGCCCACTCTAAGTCAGTCCTACCAGGTAAGCTCCTGTGCTGGGTCTCACCTGTATTGTACTAATGACTTCAATGATTGCCAGGGCGGCCGCCATTTCTACGAAGGCCTAGTTAAAAAGACACAGTGAGCTTTCCCCGTCGTGTGACAGCGTTGTGGTAGCTTATGCTGGCCTAGTGGAAAGGTTTACAACCTTGGCGATCCCAACTCGCTAACCCAGGTCATTATTGGCTGCGCTCTGCAAGAGGCCGACAGTAATCGGCTCGTTGCTGAGCACCAGGCCAAAATTATTGGTGAAGCCCAGAACCGGAGCTTCAATGCGGTATCCTTCGCCCAGAAGCTGCACAGCGATCTGTCGGCTGCGAATGTTCATCATCACACTCTAACCGTCGACAGCATGGTCGAGTCAAATGAAGAAGGTGATAAAATTGTGCAAATATGGTTCGAGGCGGAGAACTTAGACGAGGCAAACGCCAAGATCACAAAGGTGATTTTATTTGTACTCAGCGGTTTTTACTTTCTTTTTGCTGAGAGCGCTATCAAAGGCTGCACCTTGCCACCTCAAACACCAATACAGCTCCGGCGGCTCACCAGCTGCCGTGCTCGAGAAAAAGCCAATTAATCTCTCCCAGGTATTTCTCCCCTCGCTCACCTCTTCACCGCTTCCTGACTGAAATCGACTTAGGTTGAGACCGTTGTTCAAAAGTGTCTTGCGAGACAATCCTAATCTTACCATGCATCTGTCCGCCTGGAACGCCAACAGGATTTTAGCAAATCTGTATGAATAACTGAAATCAATCAATAGTATGACTGTAGTCTGGCAGTGATGGGCGCGACTTTGTTGTGCCGTCGTGCTGGCAAGGTACTATATCCTTTCCTTAACATAGCAAGGCACCACAAACACTGGTGACATTCTGCCCACTACGAGCACTTCTCTGGAGTGTACGCTTGTTTTTAACTGTTTTGAATATTCTATCGCACGTGTTTGCACGTGATCAAATTGCAGCGTGCCTCAGCGCTTCCCGAATCCCCAGGCTCCTCCTTACAATATTGCCTGTTTGTTTGACAAGTTGAGCAATTTTTTCTGGGTAAGCTCGAGTTAAGCCAAGCCTATGTAGGCTCGCTTCAGCATAGTTAGGGCTAACACTCTCATTTATAGTCAACTAACATGGCGAGCCGTCAAAATGACGAGAGATTGGACTTCATCTTCGATCCACCTACTGGTGGGGATGTCTTGCTACGTTCGAAAGATGAACGTACATTCTGTGTCCACTCAGTCATTCTTGGTCTAGCCTCCTCAGTCTTCTTGGATATGTTTTCTATTGGCAGACCCTCAGGAGAGCCTATTCAGCTTGACGACGACTCGGAGTCGATATCTCTATTACTCGCTTTCATCTACCCATCTAGTATCTGGCCAACAGTCCGCGACATTGATACTCTGGAAAAATGTCTAATGATCGGTCAAAAATACAACGTTGAAAAGATCCCACAAGCTCTTGACCGTGACCTGTCCCAGCTCTCGGAGGCGAACATTCAGTTGATAATTCGCCAGTGTAGGGATCCCCTCCGTATTTTTCGCCTTGCAGTAACACATGGTCTTCGTAACTGTCAGACTCTTGCTGCGAAATCTATCACCCCAGGGGTTATTAACCTGCTCAAACCCGCTGAAATTGTGAAGGTTGCAGAGGAGTATCCCCACATGGCACACGTGATTGGGCTGGTTAGCGTCCAAGCCGTGCGCACCAAAATCTTGGCCGACGTCCTATTCAAGTTCGCCGGCGGTTTCCCCGATTTCCTACCAACTGCCTGGAAACCTCTGAAGCGGGCTAGTAAGAATCAGAGTCTTACCGATAGCAGAGGGAGTGGCCTCATGATGTGTGATGAATGTGTATCACAATCCCCCGAGCTTCAGTCCCATAGCGTGGACGAGGTTTACTACTTTCCAAGCTGGGTCCATGCATGGTCGCGTGCGATGTACACCGACCTCTGCGTAACTTCTTTGGACGAGTGTGAACGTCTCTTCAAACTGTCGTCTTTCAACTGGTTGGTTAGGGAAGAACCAGGCGTTTGCGATGAATGCGTCGACGCCGCAATTGAAGCATCTCGTGACGAGTATGAACGACCAGGAGAAGTTTATGAAAACTGGGCATCGAACATCAAAGCAATTTTGACGCGGGAGCTTGAGCAATTGGACGTTTTGTACTCTTTGTAGTTCGATACGAAGATCCATGTTCTTAGCGGAACATTATGGTGGCTTTTGTCTGAATTTAATGTATACCTCACTTTCTCAACTGCAGGGCAGGGTCTTTAGCTCCGGGTACACGCTGCAGAAATCAGATCACCTCCCAACGTCACTGCGTGCTTGACCGCTAGATGAAAGCCACGAAATGAGGCTAACCTTTCCTCAATACTAACTTGTTCTCTTCCCTCCTAGCGAAAATATGATACTTGGTTTGCAAGAATGAACCACTAGACTGCACCCATGCCAAATTTGGCCTGCCAAGTTTGCAAGGGTAGTTTACGGAAATTTCTAACATTCTCACGGCGGGATAGCAAATAAAAGCTTATGGAAACAGTTTCCGAGATAGCAGCCTGTGTCAGACGCTGGTATACCCCCCTCTACTACTACGGCCCGAGGAGAAAAGCTGTGATACCAAATCACGAATGAGATATGGAACGTCACGCCAGAAATCGCGATGACTAGATCAAAGGTTAATCAAAGCACTCTTATTTGGGGGAAGTGACACATACGGTACTAGGTCCCATCCGGATGCGCCATACTGGTTATAGTTATGATATGCACCCAGCCCAAAGTACGCCATGATAACCAAAAATAGGCTGGGATTTCAAAGACATTAGTAGTGTCTGGCGTACCGGTCGACACAGAACCTACATAAAGAAGAACCATCCCATACTAGACCCTCCAGCATCTTCATTCGATGGCGTCGATCCTCCGCCCGTCTTCGGAGGATCTCCTGCGCTCTTCGACCCACATGCCTCCACAACATGCCACTCGATTGTAGCTTGAGTGCCGTCGTATCCAGTAAGCTTAGGCACCTGGGTCTCCTTCGTACAAAGCATCACGACCTTCAATGATTGCTTGGAGCCATCGCTTGGATAAGCTCCGGCGTTGAGTATCAGGGTAAGCCCTTTACCAGAGTCCGAAGAGAAAGGCTGGATAGTGTAATCGCTGGAGGATTGCGCGAGGGGAACCACACTGACGACGCGGTCCTACGCTTTGTCAATGTGTTTAATAGATAATGATATACCGGTATTGGGTTGGCGAACATACCTGCTCTCCTTCCTTCTTGTTCGTAGTCGTGAGACAAGCCCGCGTGCCCTGCCCACACTAAAGAAATACGTTGAACTACTAGCAGCATGCGCGACTATCCACGCACTTGATCTACATCCTTCACTCCGTCTTGATGCTTTAAATCACCACAAATGTTGAACCTCAGTGAGTCGTGCATCGTGGTCGGCGGAAGTGCTCGATCTCGTTCGGCAGTCCTCTCATCGTTACCCAGGATACCCAGGTCATAGTGCACCCCTGATATGTCCACCTTGCACCCAAATGGGCCGCTATCGGCGAGAGAGTTTACAGCATAGAATAACAATAACAAGATGTATCGTTTCCCGGGTAAGATCATGGTGGCGAAATGGACCCGTCCAGTCCGGCTGACGTCAGCATTGTAAGCGCCAACGCTCCCGTACGCGCTCTTGATCGACCAACACCAGACCGGCACGCATTATTATGTGCCAGTCTCCCACGCACATTCCGACTCTAGAGCTTGACCGATCTAATAAACAGTCACCTTGGAACTGTCCCTCTTAGGATATAAGTCTAACAAGCAGGCGCTGGCTTTATATAACGAATTCAGTCTTTGGAGAGCAGCTACATGTTATATTGCTCTAGTAACTATAACTCCAGAACCGGCTCAGATCCCTAAGCGCTTCCCACCTGGGAGATACTTCCTCCGGCGCTGATACCCGAAACTCCCGGTCCTAGTTTTGCCATGTTAAACTATAGCTAAGAGGTATACTACAAGTCGCTTACCAGGCGCGGTGTATCCATCAGCATTGCGGGTATAGATATCGTAAACAATTCCGGGAGTTGAGTACGTGTATGCCTGTGAATGCAGCCAATAAGTACTTCTTCTAGCCTCGGCTTTTTCGACTTACTCCGGGGAAGGCAACACCTGACGGGAGAGCAGATCCACTAGATGTCACAGCAATCTGTACACAGCCTATCCTGGTGTTTAACTCTAAGCTTGGCGTATTGAGATATTCTCCTACTTACTCATATAATGCTGGGCACCTCGGGCAGAGTTGGATTGATAAGAAACATTGGCTTCGTGCAAGGCTGATGGAACCAAGCCCATTGCGTTAATTGCCAGTAGCACGAAAATTGATAGAGGACTTACCAATAATCTCCGCACGAAGCAGGTATTGACCGGCAGCAATGTTTGGTATTCTCACAGAATGTTGGCCGTGCGAGGAGATGAGCTTGTCAACACCCCAGGTGCTCCCACTTCCCTTGTCAGAGAATATCTTGACCCATACGTTCCCATTACTACCGATTAATAAGACACATTTATTAATCGATACTAGCCAAACGCCTGGGCCTGCACAACTTACCCGTTAGAAGACGCCGGAGCGATGTATACTTGTACAGGGCCCTTGTGTGACTTGTCGATTATGTCGTCGTTGCGACCATTGTGGTACCCTTCAGTGAGGATAGGTCATCCTTCTCTTTTCTGGCTATAGTGCACCCACATTCAAATGTCAAACTGTCACCGGACTTGACCGACAAATATCTTCCTACTCCTCTGTTGTTCACGTTGCCTGTAGAAGACAAAATTGGGTAGGTGAAGGTTGAAAAATAGCCATACAAACGAAACTTACATGCCATTGCTGATGAGTTTATATCCTTTACCGGATTGTTATTTGGTGGTGAGCGAATGTAGTTATTCCGGCCATCACCCCTTGAGGCCAATGAGTATACTCAAGCATACAGGACAGTCAAAACTTACTGGAATACACCGTTAAGCCACACGCCGTAGACTGTCGTGTGAGCAGAGACGAAAGCAGCGCTCAAGAGCGAGACAGCGAGTACGGAGAACTTCATACTTGAAACTATGAGTTGTGAGGTCTCACGAAAGCCAACTTGCTGCCATTTATATGGTATTGGGGTGACAACGGTGGTAGGCTTGGCTATCGGCAACGGAGCTCGGTCGGTCGGCCAAGACCCGACTTATTGCCTAGTTTTGTATGAACGGAAGTTATTGCACACGATGTGACTATCCAGCTGACGGGCTATCCCAGCTCAATTAAAGGATGATTGAATCTAAGGTCCAGATTTCGTCAACGCCTTCAATCAGAAATCGAATTAACCGAGGACGCCAAGACATGTAGCGAAGAGTACCGACGCTCTGTCGGGTAGCACTACTAAGAAGCTAAGACTCAAACCCCGTCACCTGTGCAGTTATACTAGGCAACGCTGACGCATATAGGTACCGAAATTGATGATAAGAAGCACCGCGAAAATGCCGCCGGCGCATCGTCGGTGCTATATGGGCAAATGTCTGAGTGAGCACACATGGTGAGACAGAAAAGGTAGAAGAAACATTTAAAAATCAAACTTCTCGTGCACACTATAAACCGGGTATCTAAGTTTGAGAGCTCCTGACTTAGTAGTTATAACGGTTTACCTTCAGTATATGCCGCAGTATCGCAGACCTCTCATGAATTAATGCATATAAATATATGCACATCGCAATCCCATGGCCGTCTTGTGACCGGCTTCCGCACCGGAGCTACTACCATGGCTACTGATAGCGTGTCGCTGATGTGATAACTTCTCTATTGTCCCGAATGGTGCAGAGATATCAGCCTTGGAAAGACGTAAGGGTCTTGCCAGCGAGTTCAGCACTTCGCATGCCTGCTTTCAGGCCAGAACGGGGCGTTGGCTAGCCTCAGACAGTCCGTTTTATGTAATAAGTATTCCACCTTGAAATGTGAATCTCTGGAGTTCCTGAACGGAGATGACCCACATCCGGCTTCTGATGAAGCCATATAAACCTCGAACTCATCTTGTCGGTTCCGGGTCATCTCCACCGGCTTGCTTGATGAACGGGTAGATGAATCCATATAGTATCCTGGTATCAGCTTCAGCCACAGTTGGTAGCCAGTCGTGGCTCTAACGCGCTATCTGTTCTGATCAATTCCCTCTGGAATTCAGGCTCAGCCACCGTTGCACAGCCACTACACAATAACCTCGGTAAATACATGCACAGAAGTGTTGGTTCTGTGCCTTTCCTTCGTCGCCAGCACCTCAATAGCCCCTTTGTCTCACACGCGTTGACTGGCTTCATGCGTTAAACACAAAGCAATCCTCTTTGCAAAGTTTCAATAGCTAAACTTGTGCTCTTGAAGATAAAATCCAGATATTCAAGCAAAAAAATCGTATGGAATATCTACTCGTAGGAGGGCTACGCAGATAGCTCCGTACAGCCTACAGCCTCATTAAAGACGGTGCCTAAGCGTTTCCGACTTGGGAGATGCTTCCCCCAGCGCCGATACCCGAAACGGCCGGCCCTAGTTTGTTTGTGTTGTAGTTGCA
>WSTH01001884.1:0-10273 GCA_019616345.1 Ceratobasidium sp. 395
CGCCAGCCCGTTCGGCCCGGCAGTCGTTGGGCCATTCGCCGCGGCAATCAGGATTGGACTCTCGTACGACCTCTTCAAGAAACTTGCAATCTTCCACATCACATCCGCCACCAGCGCGAACCCGAACACCTGCGTCTTAAGCTTCGAGTGCGGGACGTACAACTCGTCGGACGGGTCGAGGGCGTGAAGAGCCTTGAGCACGATTCCGAAATGGCTAGCGCGGAGTTTGGGTTTGCCTGGAGGAGTCTTGGACGGGACATCGCCTTGAACGACTCCGCGTTTCCACCAGCCGAGGGCGATGAGGGCCGAACGCTCGATGGACGAAACAGGTGACTCGCCGAGCGGGCCGTTGGGCTGACGAATAAGCTTGACCATCTAGCATCACATCGTCAAACTAGTAGACTCGAGAAAGGAGAAAGAAGAACATACCTGATATTTTCCGGCGCTAACAGCACTCGCCTGATCGACACCGACCACCATCTCCTGCCCGCCAACCTCGATCGCAACCTTGACAAACACGTTGACCCTAACCTGGTTCGAATCCCCGACAGTCATCAACCGGATCCGGTTCGTTCCCTCGACCGTCGCGGAATTATCAAATGACCCAAGGTACTTGCCGGCCTCGCCTGTTCCCCCCGGGAAGATATACTGGTCGACACTTCCGTTCAGCTGAGCCAGAACGGCCTTGATAGTCCATCCGAGGTCCTTGGCATCGATCTCTCCACGATGGACAGACGCAGCGTCGAGCTTGAACGCCTTGGCGATCGTACGCGGCTTTTCGTCGGCAGAGGCGTTGGCGTCGACGACCCAGCGGCGGAGCATGTAGTCGCCGGGCAAAACGAGGTCGACGTCGAGTTTGGGTCGATACTGCATGACGGTGCCGAACGCGAGTCTGTTGCGCTGAACGAGATGGACGCGGTTGATGATGTCGTCGCCGCGGCGCTCGGCAAAGCGAACTTGGACGAGGTCGGAGAGGCGGCGGTATACCGCATCGATGTAGAAGGCTTGGCATTCCTATGTATCAGGCAGTTTATCAGTAACAATGACACGAAACCCAGAGAAAGTCGAACGGACCTGATACGCCAGCACCGGCAAACCCTTCAGCATATCCGTCTCGCTGCACAAGTACTCAAATCCCTTCAAGAACTCCTGTCGATCAGCCGGGTTCGGTGCAGCCCGAGCCGCTGGGGCCGGCTCAGCAGGGACCTGCATAGCCCGTGCCTCTTGAAGATCTCGCAGCAAGGCGGTAGGCGGGACCGGGAGCGAGTAGAACGCCGACCGGTTCTGGTCGAACGTGTTGGACAAAGTCGGGATCGAGGCGTAGAGCGGGCCAGAGAACGGGATACGCTGGTGCGTAGGGGGCGCTGGGTTATACGCCTGATTATGGGGATGGACCGGACCAGGGTGGAACGGATCGAACCACGGTGGCGGTGGATAAAACGGAGCGTGGTGCGGATGGTGGCGACCGCGATGATGATGATGGTGCTCGTGCTCACGTTCGGACTCGTACCGGTGCCGTGAGTGCGGGCGATGGTGGTGATGGTGTCTATGCTCGTCGTCCGAGACATCACTATACTCCGCTTCGTATGAATAGGGGTACGGGTAGGGGTAGTAAGGTGGGTAGTTTGGATAACCTAGGTAGCCCGGGTACGGAATCTTCGGGTGATGCCTGTGTCTCTTCACATCTCGGATCTGTTGAAAGCGATTAAGAATCATTTTTAGCGCGACGACCAAGAGGGAGGACTTACGACTTCGTCTGTGAATGGCACGCTACACGAAAAAATAGACAATCAGACACCGTCGAGCCGTAGCAAAAGATAGTAGACTCACTAGACTCGTTCTGTTTCTGAACTCCTCAAAGGCGCATTGGACCCATGGAGATGAGCGTGCGGACCATGATGGTGGCTCGGCTCGCCAGCCCGTTCTCCGGCAGCAGGAGCCTTCCCCTTTCCACTACCACCGACTAAGACAGCAGACCCTTCGGACAAACTAGCAGACCAAAAAACTTTGTTAGATTTCCCGGCAAAAAAAAGAGAGAAGATATGCTCACGTTTCTGGCGACTGAGCAGTCTCAGGTCCCTTCTTACTTCCTCCCCCAAGCGCGTTCATCATCTTCGCGCGGCCAACAGCACTTGCCAGGCGTCCTCCAGGTCCCGACACCCCAGCGTTAGGGCCAACAGCGCTTAGCATATTGGGAGTTGGCTCGCCATCGGCATACGCCTCGGGTTCCCTCTCTTGCACTCGGCTGAATCGTGGACGGGGAGAAGGCGGAGGAGACGGTTCGGTGATCAAGACTTGACGAACGGCTCCATGGTGGTGGTGGTGGTGATGATGTTCATGTTCTTCCTCCTCTTCGTCGTCAGACGCACTGAGCATCGATACTGGCCGCCGGGTCTGAGCCGGTGGGTTAGGGTGACGAGTTCCGCCTCCGGAGAGAGTATGGCCTCCATGACCGTTTCGGCCCCCGTCACGAAAGGGATCAACATTGGATAGGACAGTGATGCCGCCTTCTTCCTCTTCCTCTTCGTTCACCTCTTCCTCGTCCGAGTAACGTTGTGGGGACGGAGGCCTCCGATGTACAACATGAGCGGTCCCACGACGCAAAGCAGCAGTCCCACGTCCTCCACGTCCCCCTGGTCCTCCACGAGTTCCACTGCGGCCGTGGCTTTCGCCAAACGGATTGACATCGGAAAGTTGGACGATGCCTTGATCATCTGCATATCCGTGCCCACCCGAACGATGTCCACGCTCGTGCGAACGAGAGCGCGAACGAGAACGTGAACGCGCAGGCTGCCTATTACGAGGCGGGTCACGGTTGCGGTTGGAGCGACGACCAGCACCCGTATCGCTTGGGCTAAATTCAGGAAGTTCGACGTAGATCGCGCCCTCCGGATACGACATGTTCTATACGCAAGCTCGGGTGAGAAAACCAAAACGCACAACTGATAGTCGATAACGTACCGATAAACGAAAGACACAGGGCCTCAAAAGTTAGAAAAAAGAGGCTGAGCAGAACATGCCCCATCTGGTACGCTTTTATCTTGGCACAACCTGTACGGACGTGATGAATCCGAGTCGGGATCGTGTTCTCCGGACAGGATGGAGGAGTGATTGCCGCTCCGGAAGACAGGCACGCAAGGCACGGGCGCTCAGAGGCTGGGCGGCCAAATTGGGTCAAACACCGGGCGCCTAGCATCCGATCCGGAAGTGGTCGGCGAAAGTGAGTTGTCGGTTAAACCAGGAACGAGCCGAAGCTCGAGAATATGTTCGAATACCCGTCAGCTGAATCCTATCCACGCGTTTATGCCATGGCAGATGGTTCCCAGTTTCGACGAGAGCAAGCCATGTAGTTGAACTACGGTCAGGGAGTTTTCGTAGACTGATCACTAATGAAGAGCGGCAAAAGTCAAAACACGGATCCACGTCGTCACGTGGCTGTGGCGCTCAACCTCGGGAATCAAGCCCGGCCAAACTAAGGTGATATAACCCACTTCATCACCTCTTTTCAGCGAAAAGTGCGCCATTTAAGTCTAGCTTCATAACTCACCCCAACATCGTCTACCACAATCCTCCTATAAGAAACCCGATTGATATTATCCGTATATCACTCTCACCACGATCCTTGAAACTCAGTTTCCAACACTGTCGTGATCCGTAGAATGAGTCACCAGCTTTGCCTCTGACTCCCGTTACTTCTAAATCTTACCTTTACGCAATGAACTTCCTCGCTCATGACCGCCCGTGATAGACTTTGCGACTAAGACTCAGGCTTTGGGCCTCCGACTTTTAGTTTGATTTAAGGTGTCAATTCCTTCACACGAGTCCCATGAGTTAGTGCATGAACCGCATCTCAAAGTGCTGTCGAGGAGCCGATCAACGTAAGTTCCACCCAAACTGAGTCCAGCTGGATGCAGACGCCTTGCGGTGGCCCTCAATCCGAGTCCTGGACACCATATGTCGAGGATGATTGAGCACTTTATCTGTACAAGAATGAGAGTTACTGAAAGGGCTTCTTATTTAGATTTAATCGCGGGTACATTCACATTGTACAAAGAATATCAAAAACATACTTAATCGCTTCAGCACTTGCGCGCTATGAAACATCTCCTCGTAACTAGCGACGAACATCGTCCGACCGTGCAAAAGGATCAACCGACGGCAGCTCAACTACCACAGCATGTCTACCCTCAGCCGTAGAACTAGGTTTACTAAACGGGTTGTGATCGGAGAGTACAACCTGGACGTCTTCCGAACGTGTATCATCGCGACTTGCGTCTTCACCCTGGCCATCTTCCTCGTTGTCATTGCGGCGCCTCGGACCGCGGGTGGATTCACGCTCACTGAACGGATTGACACTAGCCAGGCGAACGACGCCTTCTTCATCCTCGTCGGCGCTGTTATGACGAGGAGCATCGACGCGGCGCGAGAAGGGATTGTGGTTGGACAACAAAACGATGTCATCTTGCCCATCAGCTTCTTCACTATCTTCTCTACGCTCGGAGCGGTACGTCCGGTGGGGATTACGACTTTCGCTACTAGGTGCGAACGGGTTGACGTTTGGAAGATCGACGATTGCTCGCCCATCAGTGTTATCCTCTAGATCAAGATCGCCTTGCCCCCTAGAGGGTTCAAACGGAGACAGTTCGACGTAGATTGTCTCCTGATTGCGATGCTCGGCCATCTGAGAATGTGGATCTATGAGTATAGAGATATGTAAAAGCTGATACGCGAGGAAATCTAAACAGTATATGCGCAACTAGAATCAGCATTGGGATGTAAGAATGCGGCATAATAATTAACATACCAGTATTCTAGTGGCGATAGCGAGGAGAAGGCTGAGGATTACTTCCACACTCCGTTGAAAGTACGGGATGGATGCTGAGCTGTAGTGATCTTCGAGCAGCTTTTAACGAGTGCATGCGACCAAGGGCACACAGTGCCGATTCGGGGACTGGCATCTCCTCCGGGCCAACCGATGATGGCGCCCATACGAATCTCGGAATATCTGACCGCCGGAGGAAGGTTTGGGAAGAGATGCATCTATTCCGATTCTGTGCCTTAATTGCAGTGTGGGCCACGGAGCCCCGCGCTGATAGGGGTTCGTCACGTGTTCTTGTCAGTTACGGAGTAGATGGTCCGCATATACGCAGCCAATTCTAGGGAGTTTCTTCCTCTGGCCCTTTTCTTTGCTAGATATGATCTCCTGGTTGTAACTCTCTCAATGTCGGACGCCACGCTGGTACTATGGTCCCGTCCACGCGGTTTCCGAGCTCTAAGCTTGGTTCAAACACGGGGCCTACCATTGGCATGTTATTTGAACACTCTGTTATGCTAACTCAGCTGGCTGTTCACCGCTTCTCGACTGATCTGGTTGCGTCAACTACCTAGTATCAGTGTGCTAGAAATTGGGGGCGTCTTCGAGATCATATGTTGCATTTGATCTCTTTCTACATGAGACTGCAGTTTGTAATAATGAACGAGCCACATGCATTGTCTTGCCTGAATATGGGACAAATACTGCCGTTGAAGAAAACATGACCAAGAGACTTGGTATAAGTAGGTACAGTAGCTGAAACTTGCCGTATCAAGATCAATGTATTTGTGCATTCCAAAAGCAAGAACGGAGTCCGGGTAGAGGCAACATCAATGTCATTCGCTAACTTTCTTGCAAGTACAGTATGTCATGAACAATACTGGCCCCAACTCGGAATTGCAGCACCAACATAGTACAGCGAGTCGTGAGACCACTTCACGTGAACCTCACTTCTCACTATTGTCATTACCGAAGGATGGTTGAGTGCCCTTCGCATCGGATGTGCAGTCTTCAATGAAGCGCCAGTAAGCATCGCGCTCCGCCCGGAGCTCCGCGTCAGGAACGATCAACTCAGGGGTTTTCTCATCAATGGCTGTGACGTAGAGTAGACGAGAGACGTTAGGTGGGATGTATTTGTGGTCATAGCTGTATCCGAAGATGATGCAGGCCATGTTGTCGTCGTAAAAGTAGCTGCGTGTCCACATGTTGAACGTCGTTAGCATGCGCCCTGGAACTTCGTCGGTGTACCATGATCCTCCCGTCATGACGCGCTTATCAAATAACTTTATCTCCTTCTCGTCATGCATAATGAGGGAAATAGTGAGCGGAGTGCTCCCGTAACGCACCCTCGCCTTCTGTACGCTGAACTGCCTATCTTTCCCAGGCGGGGGGATGTCAACCGTGTATGTCTCGACGCCGCCACTATAATTAGCGATAATACCGACTTTATTGACCCGTTCAGCGTTTGGTTGTTTGCCGGCCTGCTCGATTAGTGGACCCGTGCCGCTCGCATAGATTAAGTCCAGCACGCGAGGTCCGTAGTTGAACAGTTGAATATAAATCTTCTCAAAGGGAGCAGTCGGCCCCGCGAAGCGGCTCGTTACTCCAGTGGATGGCCCAACGCTCTGGGCAGTCGTATCCCAATTGTCAGCTGTACCATAAGCCCAGCTATAAACGTCTTTGAACGGGATGGGTTCGCGTAGCTGATCGGGATGCTTGAAGGGGTCAAGATATTCGAGGAGTAGCTGATAGTCGTCTAGGAGAATGATGATCCGCTGATTGGTAAGATACCAGTAGTTGTAGATATCGATATTGTGCTGACCCGGCTTGCTGGGTTGACTGGTCGTAAGCTTGTCAATCTGGTTCTTCTTGACTTTGTCAAAGTATTTGTTGTAGTCCTCGATCGTTTGGCGTGTCAGTTCGACGTAGTACTGGTATACCCCTGAACTCCAGCCCCACTTGCTGCCGTGAAGGACGCAGTCCCGTAGTAGTGAGATGTGTATCTGTGTGAAGATAGCGAAAAGAGGACCGAGCGTCCACTCGTGACCGGGGTTCTGGAACTTGGGAGCGCACTGAACGAATACGGTGTTGACGCTGATAAAGTGTTCGCGGATGGAGTCAAAGTCATGAGGATTCGCCTTGATGACGCCAACATAAAGTCGACAAGCCTTGCCGAGACCATCGAGCTCTTGCTTCATTAAACCGAACACGGCCTCATCAATTTTTTGGTTGATCATCTTCTCGACTTCCGCTTTGATCTCTTCCCATATACCCATGGCAGCGCTGTCCTTAGGCCAAAATAAGCCGACAAGGGCAGAGATGATAGGACCCACGGCGGGTATGTATCCAAGAGCGGTCGTTATAACGGTTTTGATAGATTCATTGACCGTCGGTAGACTATACGCCTCTGCAGATACGTGAAGTGTTTCCGGAGCACAGTTGCCCTCACTGGGTTATTATAGCGTTAGCACTAAGCCGAGGGAGAGAAGATACTGAGCCTACGTGGGTGCTGCTACTGCGGGTGTAAGACTATCTGACTCCATGCTCGAGAGGTGCAACAAGGGAATTACTCGCAAAGCACAATGAAACTCACCCTCTGAGTTCCGCTTTATATCATGTATGTTCGGAGGGGGATGAGCCATCGGTAAGCTATCACGCAACAAGAGACGTACCATGACGTAGAGAGAACAATCGAACACCGAATCATAACTCCGCCTCTCTGCATCGAGGTTGATCCTAGCGTGAAGATCAAAAGACTGCCCCACTAGATGTCAAACTTAAAGGAGGTATGGTTCATCGATTCATCACTGTAGCTGGGATTCAATCCGAATCAGCGAGCTCATGCTATGACTATATGCGTGATATCTCGCCATCGCGGGCAAAACTGAGGAATCGCCAAAGGGAAAATCCTCTCGGTTAATTGTATTCTCTATATAGATACCTGTGATCTCAATCGTGCAACGTAGACCTGTATCATAGGGCCAACCAGGCGTATTCTTTGTCATCTACGGGCTCCGTATCCAGTCTTTGCCGGTAGGCCTAAATGCTCCATGATACGGTTCTATGTCTTAAAGACAGTAGCAGTGGACGGATGACGTCCCCTTGACAGCACTATGCATTTTGATCGACAAGCGTGGAGTTTTTGATCGAGCAGGATCACGTCAAGCCTTCTCAGGACCTTCAATGCGCGGATACAGTCCGTTTAGGCAATAAGTTATTGTAATTTTAACACTTGATATCCCACATCCGGTGAGATCACACCTATGAGGTCAAGATCATCTCCTGACCCGTTAGGTGTTGGAGCACCCACCCTAATCTTGACAGCCGCACATTCGTCGGCCCACACAGGAAGACCGGACGCCAAAATCGCCGGCTATGACATAACATACCTTACGCCTTGCTCGTTACAGCTTGGATCAAAATACCAGGCTGTTGTCTTGTCTGCCACGCATACAGTCATGTTGGATGCAGAGGGTTCTGTAAGTCTCTTTCACAATAACTCAGAAGTGGGCCCGACTCGCTTAAAATGATGTAGCCAAGCGTCTGAACAAGTTTGCGTCTGCATTGTACATTTTTGTACTAGTTCACTATGCCATCTCGCCACTAGTTTACAGAGGGTGCCTTCCGCTTACACATCCGCCGCGAGCCTGGTTAATTCATCGTTTGACAACGATTCTTCCAAATCATCGATCCACGCGCAATCATTCCGGCCCGATTCAACGGAACCGAAATTCTTATCGAGCAGCGGTTGAGGGTGGCATGATTCTTGCCATAGGTGATAGAAGCTAGTGTGCCCTGCATCTGGAAAATTTAGGGCTTCGTAAGCAACCGTTTGCAAGTAAGTTAGTTACCTCTGCTCGCTTACGGTTTGAAAACCGCAAACTGGTTTGTAAACAACACGTGTTCTTAGTAAGAGATATTCCATAATCAAACACTAGTACATAAGAGTAGAAAGATCAACCGGTTGATGCTTTTGTGGGCGAGCCAGCATATATTCGATTACAGAAAGGGCGCGAGGAGCATGAGTCGTGAGCGGCATGTCAGTAAGAGTGTCTGTTCGCAGTTTGGACGAAAGAAAGATTCCATTCGTTCTCTCCGCCTCGAATACATCTCGGCCCCCCAGTTCTACGGCGTGCTCGGGTTCGTCCCCAGGCTCGAACTCATCAGGCTCCAGATGCAACGGATTTGTGGAGCTCAGTTTCATCCTCGGTCTTAGGTGTGATCTTCGGTTAACTTATTGGTATATATGCGCGTAAATCTATAAGAAGAAACGAATCGTTTGAGTCTGTATTGCGCTGCTTGATTAAGGTCGCCAATCCACGTCCACGGTACAACGTCCTCGTCAGTGTCTCCAGTTATATATTGGGGGAGCACCTTACAGCCGCCTCAAGAGATGTCACTCTCCCCTTAAACCGAATACATCGATTTCGTACCGAAATCTAGATATCAAGTCGAAACGATGAAATAGAACACTCTGAGGTGAGCTGTAGAAGACGATGTCACTGGGATTCAGCACAAAATTGGGAAAGGGTAGATGCTAGGATGGTCAGATAGATTTTTGGGTAGGTCTCGCAGGCGTTGGAGGAGCGTGGCAATCTTATTAGAAGTGGTAGAGGCATCAAATCTGTAAGAATAGAAACACCTGATGTAGAAAATTCACAAAAACACAGCACCCCTGCTACTGTACCCAACGCTCTCGCCTCTAATTTCAAAATTGTCGAACATGACTCATCAGTACAGCCACAGCTCGAACGTGTTAGCAAACTGGTTTGTAACCTCCCCCGAGGTTTGAAACCTCGGCTTTCTAACGCCGTAACTTGCACGGCTTGGTAAGAAAAGTTTCTTACGGAGCCCTATGGAAAATGGCCTCTTCCCCGCTCGAAAAGTTGTGGATCGGGCGGATGTTACTCCGATCGAAGCTACACGCTATTCGCTTCCACGCTGATGACTTTAGTCTTTCGCATGTGGTATTACTAATATGACGGACTGTGTTTGAAGCAGACGAGAGCTCGCCGGATGCTCTGGATTGGGTTTGTGAAAGTGTCTTGTAAGATGATCCAATTAGCCAATTGCTCTCAGGGGCAAAATTGATGCCATTCGCTAAGTTTGTTGCAAGTATGTCATGAACAATACTGACCACATCTCGGAATCGAACCGCCAACATATGGTGAGCCGTGGGACCACTTCATGTGATCTTACTGCGGTTTTCATAAATCATTGCCAAACAAAAATTCAGGGCCCAAACGCTAAAAACACCCACCCGGGTGCCACACCCGCAAAAGAACCTTTAGCGACATGCAAAACAGTCCGTCTTGGTCGCCTTGTCGAGGCGCACACGGTCATGTAACTAGAATTTTGATACGATGAGTTTTGACTGCATACAGGGGTACAGGGGGTGTTCATGGGACCGCAGGCCTCACAAAATACGTACTAAAACTCTGTAAGCGTATAGTCATACCA